>JAAEAF010001542.1:0-12754 GCA_011037195.1 Triatoma infestans | reverse complement strand
TGGAGAAGTGTCTAGAATGTTCTCAATTCTTCCAGAGAGAACTAGAGCGCGTCGCCAGCGCCTCCCAGCGACTAATAAGAGAACTTAAGGTACTTGCTTTCTCTCCTAGATGGCACCGCTGGCTGCGTTACAATAGGGTAAAAAAAAGGTCAAAAGGGGGCTACGGTTAGAAAAAGATTGAAAAAACGCTGCCTTGAAGTAATTATTTTCTCGGAAATGGGTCTCCAATGATTATCTGTACACTTGGGGAATAATAACTACTCATATATCATATTCCTATTATTTGAAATTAATTTATGGATACATCTATTTTAGGTGAATACTTTAGGGATGCTAAAACGTTACGTTGATTACTAAAATGCACAATCAGTATTTCTGGACTTGGATAGTAGCGCTATCATGTAGTCTAAAGAGTAACTAACTGATCCTGAAACAGACAGTTGCAATGTATGATCTCCATCTATATATTTAATGATGATAAATGGTAAAAATTCAATAATGCTAACTGCAAATTGAGAAAATTATCAATTAAATCGTGATAATTGCAGTAAGAGAAAGTGGTAAGAACGTCGTTTCACACCAGATTATTGTTGTTTTTTTTTCTATTGTTTACAATATCTTTACATCAGCAAATATAATTAACAAATTCTACTTAGTAATTTATATTTTATTTACCAATTAATTTGTAATGAAAATGGGGAAAAAAAATAAACATTTATAATAAGTCTGAATATTAAAAATAACTATAGAACAAGGGGGATACATACAGTAAAAATTTCTGTGGGAGCAAACTAACCCAAATCTTATAGAAATTACTTATTATAGTTAATTGGTTAAATCAGAAACTTTATTTCCCAAGAAATGAATTATTTATAATTAATTCCTCTATATATATTTATTTACACAAACAAAATTTATAATAACCAGGATTTTATTAAAATTTATATATTAACAGAAATTTTATGTTTGTTTTTTTTTGCATTACCATGCGCCATACAGCCATAATTACAATGAGATGTTTGTACGGCAATGGCCAGAGGAGTTTTTAAAGAAAAAAAAGAATTCTTTGTTGCTCTAAGTTTCGGGTACCATTGGTGCCCTTCTTCAGGAGCTCTGTAAAAATTTATTGGAGAAAATGCATTATTGTACAGTATAGTAGTTATAAGAAGTGCATAGATTTATCACAAAAAAAGTAGAAAGAAAAATTTAAATTAAAGAAATATTACCAGAAGAAATTATAAAACAGAAGTGACAGTAAATTAAATAAAATTATATGAACAATAAGATAAAATAAGACAGATGAAGATACCTGTAGGGTATGAGAGTAGTGAACGATGAGACTGAAGTGAAGAGAGTATTTTTTTTTTAATTTAAAAAACTGTTAAAGGGTGGGAGGGATAAGAAAACTGTTTGTAGTGAGGCGCGGCAATTTCAAATTTAGAAGAACAAATTACTGGCGAGTATCTTTTCTTAGGTTATAAGTTGAAGTTATGATTTCCTTAAGTTGCCATTTCTGGCAAGCTGTGTAGCAAATATATGGCATCAAGTCCCAGTAAGGAAGATAACAGTTTGTCACAACCCCATTTTACATCTGCCTGTTATGCTATTTGGTCCACAATCTCATTACCCTTAATTCCTGAATGACCATTCACCGAGCAAAAGGTACACTGTTTTGTTACCAATTTTCAAATCATGGTATTCATCTTTTATTAAAGTAATTAATGGATTGCTTTCTAGCTTTCGCGATATATTTTCTAATTTCAGTAGAGCACTTTGGCTGACCGAGAATATAAAAAATCTGTATTCTTCTGAGTTCAGACGTCTTATTAAATATCTTACTGCTACCAATATAGCCAATAGATCCGCAGAGCAAATGGACAGCCCGTTTGGGCAGGGCAAATGAAATCTCATAAAGCTTGCTAGGGTCATAAAACGCGCTACCAACCCTTCCACCTAGCTTGATCCATCGGTGAATATACACTTAAACTATAGGCCATTTATATACACTAGGCCATTTTTCTAAAATATATGCATGAAACGCTAAATTATTCGAATAATTTTCAAACATTAAATAACTTCAAGATTCCAAGGTTTAAAGAAAATCGTTGAAAGCGTTTTCAAGAAAATTTTTAAAAACAACTTAGAAACCTATTCTGTAAAGTCGTACCTCCATTAACCGATTTTTAAAAAAATTAAACATTTGTAGTAATTTAATTTAATGTACCTTAATATTAAATTGGGTGGTAGAACTGTCATTGTTGTACATTTATTCATGTTTGAGTATTATCATATCCAGTTTCAGCTTCATGAGATTTTAAGTTTCTAAAATATTATGTTACCACATTCACGAACACAACACGCACACACGCACACACAACATGCAGGCAGTTCACTAAAAAACATTTTTACTTTCATAGAATCCTAAAAGAAAGTAAAAAAAGATACAAGGGTCATTTTTGATATACAGTCATCTAAAATGTTTTGATGTTTGGCAAAATTTCAGCAAACGTGACGTGACATTTTCCTCACGGCAAAATGGTAAAAATTATTAGCAAACTACTCTCCCCCCACCAAATATTAAACTTTTACAAATATTTCAATACCGTAAGTGAAAGTTAACTTTGTGAATGGATTTAATTAATTCATTCATATAAAATATTTATTTCAAATATTCTTTTTTGTAATATTTATGTATTCGGTATGATTTTTTTTTTTTTTTTAATTTAAGACGCGTCAACATCTGTGGTCATTGGCATCCGGAGCTTTCTGAGTGCACTACCGGCCTCTAAACATTCTTCTTTCGTTATTGACAAACACTGTCCATTACCGGACAGTGAGCTGTAGAGCTCTGGAAGAAAAAAAAAATCTAAGGCTAGCACAGCTGGACCCGAACCCGCGTCCTCCACGTGGGAGTCCAGTACGCTAACCACTTAGCTATTCCCTTCCCTCTTATTATTTTATGATTGTAATATTGTTGTTGATGTTATAGATCACGAGTTACTACATATTTTTTATTGTAAACTACTGTATTATACACACCGGAACTTTATTGTTATCCCCAAGACTTACTGATTGACTCTGAATGGCATAGTAAGGAAAATGTATGAACTGATTTGATGAAAGTCTAGATTACAATTTTTTTTTACTTTCTCTTACTCCTAGTAAGAGGAAGTATTGTAATCGTGTCAATGTTCGATTGAGTTTTCACCGGATATATCCGTTTTGAGGTCCCTTGAGTCCTAAAAAGTGGTTTTTAGCAAATGGTCTTTGTGTGTGTGTCCCCGTATGTGTGTGTGTGTGTGTGTATTATGTATGTATGTGAACAGCATAGCTCAAAAACGAAAAACCGTAGAAAGTTGAAACTTGATATTCCGTTTAGGTATCACTATGGGATCTGACACTATGTTATCTGTCAAAATTCCTCAACCGGAAGTACCACTGTACTAGTTGGATTTTTTACTTTTTTGCGATTTTCTCAAAAATGGCTCCGACGATTTTCTTTAAACTTTAAACATTTTTGTCCCCAAAAACATACATAACAAGGGGGTAGATCTTGTATTTGAAACATGTTGCTTGGGAAACATTCATTATCGGGCACTTTTTGGGGAGGACGGTGGGGTTTAGGTTAATCTCTAAAGTGCTATTTCAGTTTATTACACAATTCGATCATTTAAATAATGTTAATTAGAATTAAATATGCTGTTGAAATTCCGAATTTGAGGAAAATGAGATAACCGGAAGTGCTTTTTTTTAAACACTTTACTAAATGATTTTTGCACTTTTTCGTGTTTTTCTCAAAAATGGCTCCGACGATTTTCTTGTAACTACATATATAGACTAAACATACAAAGATCTACAACTTTTTTATAAAACGTTTCTCTGGAAAAATTCATTTAAGGGCACTTTTAGGAGAGGGGTGGGGTTACAGCTTCCTCTAAAGTGGTATCATACCTGATTATACAACTCTATCATCCAAATGAAATCAATTAGAAATAAATAGATGGCCAATATTCCGAGTTTGAAGGAAATCAGTAAACCGGAAGTGCGCTTTTACTGAATAGTTTTTTTTCAGTTTTCGACAAGTTTCATTAAATTTAGCGCAAAAACTGTTAAATTGGTTTGTTATAATTTTGAGAACTGGAGTAAGAGAAAGTTGTGTGAGTGTTTCACACCAGATTTTTTTGCTTTTAAAATTCAGCTTTTGTTGCTGTTTAGTAAGTTGAAATACAAGTTAGAACAAGCACTTCCAACTTTCAGAATTACTGTCCCAAAAATTTAGGGACAATCCTGGTAGTATTCAATATATATTTCGCCTTCTGCATGGCAATTAGAGATTTTCTGGCCAGATCAAGTACTGCCAGATCCTCAATAAGAGGCTCTTGAGTCAATGCCCATCGAGGAAATGAGTATCGTACAGACAATTTGTAGGTTGGTTCTAAATCCTTTTGATTTATGTGGAAATGTCTTCATACTTTTTATTGAAACTCTTATAAATCTTTCGGAAAAAAACGTATTTTAAACAGGATCTCATGGCCCTACACTCTAAGGATGTCAAATGCTTAGCATGATTACATACACATGTTCCCCCGCCATTAATTCATTAATAATAATGAAATCTTTTGAATCGAATCCTATAATTTTTCTGTTACAGTATAATACATATAGAATAAAATAATCCAAACACCTAACTTTATAAACACACCAATCATTTTATTGTCGGCGCCTTGAGCTGAATAAATTGTGTTTAACGTTAAATGACCTTCTAAAAAAAAAAAAAAAAAAAAAAAAACTTTTTTTTTTTAATTTTTTTCCAATTCACACGAAATTATCTTCTTTTTTTTTTTTTAACTATACTAAAATCCTCCACATTATTCTTTAGTTGTTTTATTCACTAGTAAAAATAAATTACCACCAATTGAGATTGTATGAATTTTTGTGTCCCACACAGCTGTTTTTTTATACACGGCATGGCATTTACGTGTTAAAAAATTGTTGTCTCCATATCCACGCACCTGATGTTTTGCACGCATTCATGACCCAGTCATTTTTTTTTTTTTATTTCTTATCATACAAATTTTAGATCAAATATTTTTTTTTTATTACTCAATCATGTAATATATTCCATTATAAATAATACATTAAATCGTATCAAATAACAATGTAATTTTATTTAATATCATGTTGTATCATACTGAAGGTATGTCTTTAAAATCATTACATTAAATCAATATCCTAAGAATGTTTAGTAAAGTGAATGTAAACAAACTTTATGTATAATTTATATATTGCACATAATTATCAAAGGTTATACATGTGGTTGAATATTATCTTTTAGCTTATTTTCAGTTTTTGACTTTGAATTTAAAAGCTAAAAATAATGAAATGTAATTTAATTTTTTTTATATATATATATATTTATACAATTTTATTTTTACTTTCTCTTAATACTGTATTGCGAAATTTGTGCCCAATTTTATAATTGTATTTTCAATGCAAATATAAGTTTAAGATAGGGAAGGGATTAGCTTAATGGTAGCGCGCTGGACTAGCAACGCGGAGATTACGGGTTCGAATCCAACCGTGCTACCGTTAGATTTTCTCCTTCTAGGAGCCTCTACAGCTCACTGTCTGGTGATGGACAGTGTTGTCTGTAACGGGAGAACACTGTCCGGAAGCTGGCAGTGCACTGAGAAGGCTCCGGGCGCAAATGACCACAGATGTTGAGGCGCCTTAAATAAAAAAAAAATTTAAAAAATATAAGTTTGAGATTAGCCTCTAAGTACGATGGTTTTTACAAAAAAGGCTACTCAAGTAAACTTGAAAAAGAGTGATTATGAACAATCATATTTTGGGTGAAGGCATATTATACATCGGCTACAAAATAAATCACACAAACCCTTATTCCTATTTTCAACCTACTTGCAAGTAAATAATTTATGTCAAGAAAAGGTTTAAATACATCTAATATATATGTTGCCGGCAAAGTATGAAATTCAGGTATTCTATAGAATGCCTAGGCATTTCATACATTACCTAGCTGCTTTAGGCAAAATATGAAATATCCCATTTATTATCATACTTGGGCTAGGTATTCTGTAGAATGCCTACGTCTTCTTAGGCAAAGTATAGAAAACTTAAAAACTATAAATAATTAAGGGCCATATATAATTATAGCCGAGTTATTGCTGCTAAATTTCACCCAAAGAATGCTATATTTGTGGCCTTTTGCAATATTATTAGCAATCAGATCACATTATATTTTCTTTCAAGATCTATAAATTCATTTATATAAATAATATTAATCAATATGCTCATTAAGAGGACTTAAGTTTTGTTAGGTTTTATTCAATTAGAAAATAAGTTACATTTGCTACTTCATTTCCATTAACATAATTTTACATAAACAGGCTTATTTTTTTATCCTCTCGCGTAAGTGTTACTCTTCTGTACCCCCATCTATCTTACCCACTCAGTGGCACGTCCTCTCCACCCTTCCATAGCTGCTGCCGCGGCCGTTTAAGTGGAAGCAATCACGGAGGAAGAACCAAGGGGACCCAAAACAAACCGCTCCGAGGATACTGTGTTCCACAGTTTCTGACCATTCTCGATTCTACCGCGTGCTAAAAACTTGACCATTATTGTAAACATGCTACGCCACATGTAATCCCTCGGTATGTGGTCACTGGCTTTGTTGGTTTTTCCTTCGCTCATAGGTATATATGAGATGTATATTTATGAAACCTACATACAAGATTCTCAAGCAGCGGGGAGATGATTCAATAGAATGCCTAAGCTAAGTATGAAATTGGGCTAAATTCTACACATTGCTAACTCTTCAGGTAATGTTTGAAATACCTAGGCATTCAATAGAATGCCTGATTTCATACTTTGCCGGTAACAGATATATATATCCAGTTAAGACCAATGCGAAATATTTGTATTAGATACATTGAAATTTTCATTATAATTTGCCTTCATTATGCAATATCTCTGAACTTTGCGTCGATATATAAGAGGCTCATATATTTAAGTATGTGAAAAACCTACAAATATGGCGGCAAAATTTTCTATAGTGCTCCCTTTACTTCCTCCATGGCCACAAATAGCACGCTGAGTGTTAAAAACTTACGTATAATATTGAATCCATTCAAAAATTCTAAATTAATGGCCGAAACGAAGAGGTTAATAATTACAAGAAAGGAGAATTATAAAATGATAAGGCTGTTTATATATGTAAAGTGTGATGAAAAGAAAATAGAAGAAAAGATTTTATTCAAGGAGACCAACACATGTTTTACAAAAGATGTACGATCAAGGATGATGAAACGTTCCCAGGAATTTCACTACAATCTCTCCAAATGACACATTAACTTCTTATTCAATAAACAAAATATATAAGTATTCAATACAATGCATAAAGTATGACATTTATAGAAAATACTGGAAAATGTATCTTATAAGATATATTTTCTTATGAATACAATTTTTTTTTTGTAAGATGTTATGTTCAGGAATATTTGTATATACTTATAAATTTAGAGATTTCATCATTAAAATCCCATTCAAAGTGCAGAATTTAGATAAAGAAAAATGCATTTCCTTAAATGAATTCCAATAATTCCGACCTTCGGGCGAAAACAGTGCAGGGCCTCGAGGCATACACGAGATACGCACCCGTGTAAAGCCCAAGCTCCGACTAATAACAAAAGTGGACAAGAAATAAAATTTAAAAAAAAATCTGGTGTGACACACTCACACAACTTTCTCTTACTCCAGTTATCACAATTACAATTGAAAAATTTGATAGTTTGTGCACCAAATTAATTCAAATACGACGAAAACTGAAAAAAAAAAACGTTCAATAAAAGCGCACTTCCGGTTAACTAATTTCCTTGAAACTCATAATTTTAGCCATCCATTTATTTCTACTTAATTTTCTTTGGATGATAAAATTGTATATCAATTATGAGAGCACTTTAGAGAAAAACATAACCCACCCCTCCCCTAAAAGTGCCATTAAATAAATTTTCCTACAGAAATGTTTTAAATAAAAGTGGTATATCATTGTATGTTTAGCTTATATAATACGTTTCAAGAAAATCGTCGAAGCCATTTTTGAGAAAATCGCGAAAAAGTGGAAAAATCATTTAGTAAAATGGTAAAGTAAACGCACCTCCGGTCATCCGATTTTTTCAAACTTGGAATTTCAACAACATATTTAATTGTAGTTAATATTATTTAGATGATAAAATTGTGTAATAAACTGAAATAACACCTTTAGAGAAAGAACTAACCCAAACCCCTCCCCATAACTGCCCTTAAAGAATTTTTCCGAGAAAAAAAACAAAAAAATCAATTGTTTCAAATAAAAGTTGTAGCTTTTTGTTATGTGTAGTCAATTCATACCCAGTTAGTTCTAAAAAATAGTCGTCGGAGCAATTTTGAGAAAATCGCAAAAAATTATAAAAAAAATCAAAAAGTACATGGTTCTTCGGTTGAGGCCTTTGACAGATGACCCACTGTCAGTTGCCATAGTGATACTAAACGGAATATCAGGTTTTTCAACCTTTCTGACAGAAGTTTTTCCGGTTTTTTTGAGTATGCTGTTCACACACACACACACACAGATCATTTGCTAAAAACCACTTTTTTGGGTTCAGGGGACCTCAAAACGGATATCGAAAATTGAACGGTGAAATCTTGATATCGAAAATTTGACACGATTACAATACTTCCTCTTACTAGGAGTAAGCGAAAGTAAAAATAATAATATAATGAACAGTCAAAGTTTCAGAAACCGAAACCAACAGACTTTAAACAGACTTTAATTAGAATAATCAATGTGTTTTTTTTTTATAGAAAAAAAGGTACCCGTATGGATCATGATCTTCTTTACAGAAGCTCCCATACTTGTAACATATCCTTCTCTGGATGGCTTCCTGCTCTTCGTGTCACCCGCACAATGACTCATCCTCGCAGAAGCCACGATTCAAAGTATTTGATCGCAGAGGAAGCCCTAACATGCATAGAACAACAGTAGAGATGATGTCATCAGAGACATTTTCCGTGGTAGCCTGCCTCATTTTATGGTCATCGACCGGTTTCGGGCGTTCGCCCATCTTCAGGATGCGTTTTTCAGACAATATGACAACACAGACTTGCACAGAGCAAATTCAGTTTTACACACTGAATTTGTGCAAGTCTGTGTTGTCACACTGTCTGAAAAACGCATCCTGAAGATGGGCGAACGCCCGAAACCGGTCGATGACCACAAAATGAAGCAGGCTACCATGAAAAATATCTCTGATGCTTTCCAGCTCTGCGGAACCAACCACCACAACTAGAGATGATGTCTTTAGACGATCTGTTTCCAGTTGATATGAGAGAATTCTGCATTCACTTGAAGACATTGCTATTGTACTGCCGGCCTCTGGACAGTGTTCTCTCGTTACAGACAACACTGTCTATCACCGGACAGTGAAGTGTAGAGGCTCCTAGGAAGAAAATATGTAAGGGCAGCACAGCTGGCCTCGAACCCGGGTCCTCCTCTGACGCTGCCCGTACTTATCGTCCGTTTTAGAGGAAAGACTTTGTCGAAACTTTCTTTTCTCACGAAAGTCATGAATTGCTCCTCTCTCGTTTAAGCAAAGTTTGTGGGCTTTGTGTTCGATATCCACTTCTCAATAATTGTTCTGAAGGATTTTCTGATTAACATGTGGAATCTGACATTTGCTCATTCTGGTAATTCTATAAGTAACGGCTTTTCTGCGCTCATTTAAGCCTTTCAAGAAAGCACACAGACTAATTGCATGGTTCCTTTGAACTTCATAACTTTTTTTTACATTTTTTTGAGAAATAATGAAATATGAGCCGAGATTTAATAATTCTTTTTTCAAATACGTGATGTGCTTTTTATTACTCTATTTGCTTAGTACAATTTGATAAGTTTGAGCTTAGTTCAGTGAGTTCTTCCAGAGCATCATACACAAGACCAGTGACGGTTGGTGCATAAGCACTGCGACCTGCAGCATCCCCAATTTTTTTTAAATTTATGATAAAAAATAATAATAACCCAGCAATATTTGCATAATTATTTTCTTAATACCATTAATAAATCCGTTTTTTAAAAAAGAATTATTTCATCAAGCGTTGTTTGATGTTGACGCTGCCCAATTCGCAGTGTCAAAAAATGGTCATATTCGCTTATTTCCGACAAGCTTCGTTTGGCTTAATAATGTGACACTAGTGCTATTGTAGCTGCTCGCCGGGCAGCGTTGATTGTAATTGTGTGCAATATTATAGGTTATATCAGAAAAAAAATTACTTTACTGTGTTCGTTAAATGTTTAACGATAAAATACTTTTTTTTTATTCAATAATATTATTTTTTTTTAAATAAAAATATACAATAAAATAAATATTATTTTATAGGTTAATCAATATGGGTGCAGTGTTAAATACTTGAAAAATATTAAATTTTCTCAATTGACATTATCCGAAAAAATTGAAATAAAAAACAAAGGTCGTTCCATTCCTAACATTAGAATTCAGTGATTTCTCAAATAACTAATTTTAATGAAAAAGTTATTCAAAAAAATCTGGTGAAGACTTTTTTACTTTTTTGTGTTTTTCTCAACAATTCAAAGAATGGATTTTATATTCAAATAATTTTTATTTTTTTATTATTATTATTAGTTATTTGAGAAATCATGTTTTTTGTATAACAGAAAATATCTTAAAAAAAATATGGTGTGAAAACTCACACAAATTTCTCTTACTCCAGTTTCTCCATTATAAGACAAATTTTATAGTTTCTGTACCAAATTTAATGAAATTTGTCGAAAACTGAAAAAACTATTCAGTAAAAGCGCACTTCCGGTTTACTGATTTTCTTCACACCCGGAATTTTGGCCAACTATTTATTTCTAATTAATTTCATTTGGATGATAGAGTTGTATAATCAAGTATGAAACCACTTTAGAGGAAGCTGTAACCCTACCCCTCTCCTAAAAGTGCCCTTAAATGAATTATCCCAGGGAAATGTTTTATATAAAAGTTGTAGATCTTTGAATGTTTAGTTTATATGTGTAGTTTCAAGAAAATCGTCCGGGCCATTTTGGAGAAAATCGCGAAAAAGTGAAAAAAATCATATTTAGTAAAGTGTTAAAACAAAAGCACTTCCGGTTTTCCGATTTTTCTCAAACTCGGAATTCAACAACATATTTAATTCTAATTAACATTATTTAAATGACCGAATTGTGTAATAACCTGAAATAGCACTTTAGAGGGTAACCTAACCCCACTCCTCCCCCAGAAGAGCCCTTAAATCAATTTTTCCAGAGAAATGTTTCAAATAAAAGTTGTAGCTCCTTGTATATGTAGTTAATGTATCAAGTTTAAAGAAATTCCTTGGAGCCATTTTTGAGAAAAACGCAAAAAAGTAAAAAAGTCAACTAGTAAAGTGGTACTTCCGGTTGAGGAATTTTGACAGATAACGCACAGTCAGATCGCATGGTGATACCTAAACGGAATATTAAGTTTCAGTTTTCTACGGTTTTTCGTTTTTGAGCTATGCTGTTCACATACACACGCACACACACACACACACACAGAGACCATTTGCTAAAAACCACTTTTTTGGACTCAGGGGACCTCAAAACGAATATTTCCGGTGAAAATTCGATATCGAAAATTTGACACGATTACAATACTTCCTCTTACTAGGAGTAAGAGAAAGTAAAATATCCATGTGAATTTATTTGTAATTAAATTGAGTTGGATTTAGACATGTTCTGTTTTATTCATGCAGCACCAACTTCACAACTTCACGTTCCGCCACTGCATAAGACCAGAATCAAGAACAAATTCGGATGAAGTTATTTTCTTTTCAAGAAGTTTATTAAGACAACGATCTGTTTGGTTCTCCTTGTGTCCTCTTTTGCCTCCTGATAATAATGTCCAGGGATTCATAATGTTGCTAAATTACAGAAACTGTATGAAAGCTAGAAGCAAAGAAAGCGAGCACTTGGAATCCTTCCAGTTTTCAGAAGCTATAGTTACAGAGTCAGTGCACATTCCTGCAATTACCTAGCATTATTTGATGAAATGTGATCTATTACGTACGCTTTGTGATATAATGAAACTCTTAAAGCGATTCACACCACCTTGCTCATTGTATCACTAACAGATTATTCTAGACTATGATTAGCACAATGCTAAAAAATAAATTTGGAAATTATTTTTTAATAATAACATCCTAACATCGTGATGTTAACCAAACAATACTGCAACACTATGATAGACAATAAATAATTTTTTAAAGAAACTTCCGGAAATCCTAGAACTTCAAGGCCCCTCATTAATGAGGTGAAAATATTCTTCCCCTTACATCTTCTAACTTAATCAAATCTAGAAACTGGTGCAGTAAGTTCAAGGAGAATATCACGAACTATCACTGTAGTTCTACAGAGATGTCTTGTTACGTTCAGTCGTAGATTTCATATTTTTTGGTGTTTTTCTTGTGATCGTAACCCTTTTAAAAGATATTAATTTTTGCTTGCGCTTTTCTCCGGAAGGAAGTATAATTTGTCAATTTTGTTAATATTTTCATTCCCCACTCTTTTTCAATGGCGAGACATCACACATTCTGCAATATTGTAAACCAATATTTTAACCATGAAATGAAGCCATCATTTTTCTCATAGAATTCAATTTTCTCTGAAGTGTCCAGCATTCAGGACAATTCTTCCCAGAAT
>JAAEAF010001541.1:0-33364 GCA_011037195.1 Triatoma infestans | reverse complement strand
GGGGCGGGTGTTGGTGTATTGGTTATGAGCATGGACTTGTAAGTGGGAGGACCCCAGTTCGAGTCTAGCGTAACACTAAATTTTATATTTGTTTAAAAAATGTTAATAGTAAAGTAGGTGCTTCCGCACCCGTCCACGACACCTAATTTGGTAGTTGGGCGTTAAGCCCGCCTGAAAAAATAGGCAATTACTTTACTTTTTTACATTCTCTATCCAGTGCTCTTGTCCGTCCGTCCCCCCCACAGGGGTGAACTTGTATTGGTGGTAGGGCGGGTAAAAACTGCTTTCCATGCAAGGTTTTGTGCCTGGACTAAGTGTGAGTGTTAATGGCGTGGTACAAATTGATTTCAAGGCTATACACATAACATATACAAAACGTTGACCTTAAACATGCGACATGTTTGACAAACAAGGTTAATAAATCTGAAGCGAGTCAAATTAAGAAAAATATAGAAAAAAAAATAACAAAAAATACCTAAATCCGTAGAAATATTAATTTTAATCTTAAGGAAGGAATTACAGTGCACTCCCCCCTCCCGTATAACGCGGGGGGGGATACGTTTCGCGTTATAAGAAATACGTGTTGTACGAAACATATCTTATCAAACCAAAAAAATAAATGTATATCTATACTGCATACAGAATGCTTTCATTAATTTGTTTCAAAACTGAAGCCCTTTGATACTAAACAGAAAACTAAGGTTAAAAGAGGTTAAAAAGTAAACAGAAAACAGGTATTTATATAATTATAAAAACTATTAGGTGTGTTAGCCTTATCATTATTATTTGTCTGTGGGCAGGGACCAAACCCTACGCTATCCAAAGCCCCACTGAAGAAAAACAACAACAAACCGGGTGTAGAACAAATATCCAGACCCGGGCCTAATCCATCTAAGATTCACCGCAGTCCGAACAAATCGGACAATAAGCTTAAGGGGAAACAGCCTAAGCTCCTCGACGCAGACATCCTGTTCCGACCAAAGGTCCTGAACCTAATTTCCTCACAACCCAGGCAATCTGTCATAAGATGGACCTCCTCCTCTGCCTCACAGACTCTACAAAATGGATCCAGCATTAGCCCCATTACGTAGAGATGTCTCATTAAACCATAATGTCCAGTAAAGGATCCAACCAGATGCCTGAGAGAGTTGGACACAGCCCGTGAAAGACACAGCAACGTCTCATTAACAGCCCGGTCCGAACCCCCCCGATGAGCATTTTGGACTGGCGACAACCAACTGTGCTCATCCATAAGGATGAATGCTGTGAGGCTGTCCTTGACTGGAAACCTGACAGACATGTGCCAGAAGACACGCAAACAGCAGGCTCGGGGACTAGTGAAAGGGAGAGACGGGCCTAATTTGGCAAACCTAACTACCTCCTCATTCCCAAAAATTCCCATATTACCTGGTACCCAGACTAGAAGCAAATCCTTCAGAGAAGAACGCCTTTCCAGCCTTTTAGAACATTCTAACAACAACCGGACGTGAAGACACATAGACTCCAGCGCCTTCAGCGCAGCTTGGCTGTCCGAGCAGATACAAACACCTTTTAAGTTAGTGTTATGTACCCTCTCATCCAAGATACAACAAAGAATAGCATAAAACTCAGACTGGAAAATTGTGGTCCATTCACCAAGAGATACCAAGTGTTTTGGCCTTGCAAACTGAAGTTTAAAAATTTGAGAAGAAAATGGTAAGCTCTAGAAGAAAAAAATTTAGTTTCCTGAAAGTTGATTCGTCTAAAAGAGCGATTTAAATGGTATCTAAATGATTATTGTCTATCCAGCCATATTTCTCCAACTATCATCAAAACTCTTAACTCGGTCACTCAATACTCCATAACACTCTTCTCTATTTGACTTAGTGAAATCGTTCTAATATATATTGCGAGTTTAGTGCAACTTCATGTGTTCTCTCATTTCACCATCAAATTATGGTACCATAACATTAGCATTCGACAAAGATTTCGGTAAAAATCGTATCACATTCGGAAATCTTTGTTATTTAAACTTTTCTTTGAAACATTTCTCATAAAGACTTATCAGCTATGGGTTCAGAGATAATAAAAATTAAAACTATTTTATATATACATTTTACAATATTGTCATAACTGAAGTGATCAAAACAGCAATTACTGCATACTCAACGGCGAATTTTGCAATTTTCATATCTAATAGGTCTGCAATACCATCTAGTTCATCTGCTTGCAAACTATTTCTTACATAATGAATTTTGGTTACATGATTGGTGATTTTAGAAATCTTGAACTGTGATTCAACATGATGGAACCATAACACGGCTTTGTTGCTTTTAAAAAGTTGGAATTTTAACCGCTTTCTGACCAATCTGAGCTTGAGAAGACGCTGTGTTCTTCTTTTCTTTTTCTGGTAATCGTTTTCTCCCCATTCATGTTTCGGCATCAATGTATGAGTTCTTATAAACGGGAGACTATAAAAAATATTAACTTTTCTTAAAACTTGTTTTAATTTAAAAAAAAAATCAATTAAAATCAAAGCGTTAGTTTTGTGACACATTGAATTTCATGGACAAATTTTATAGTGCAGTTTAGTATACCCCGTTTCAAATGTCCTTGTAATGACATGGCAAAGTCATTGACATCGGCAAAGTCAAACACCAAAGAAATAATAATTTACAACTAGTGGTTCCAGCCAGCTGCTACCCTAACAAAGAGTGGCAGTAATAAAACCTGCGACCTAGTTGGCCGCCGGCTTCAAAACAGCCGCAACCAAACAAACAACAAAGCCTATTCATCAATACTTACATCAATAAGCAGCACTGAACTGAACTGAATAAGGTCACCAAACTACGAAGTTCGCACACTAGGACAGATGTCTTGGTGTGAGTGTGAACAACAGTATTATATAAACTCTATCATATACGACGAGAGGATCATTATTATATCATCTACGACCAAACGAGCACGTCTTTATACACAAGTGGCAATTTACTATACACAGTTATATTCAAACTTATCATTCTCTTAGTTGTGCATCTTAGTTAGTTATTTTATCATTCTAATTTATCTTCTATTTATTACTAAGTATTTTATTATAATTATTAGTTACCATTTCTAACGTTCAAAGTATTGTTCAATTATAGTTATTTTTATATAAACCGTTTAATTATTCGAGCACTAACTTCCCAAAATCTCTCAAACTAACTTCCGCCCTCTTCAAGACATCTGCTACTCCAGGAATCACACATAACAAACGATTCCATTACATCTCTCGTTTGGTCGTAGATGATATAATAATGATCCTCTCGTCGTATATGATAGAGTTTATATAATACTGTTGTTCACACTCACACCAAGACATCTGTCCTAGTGCGCGAACTTCGTAGTTTGGTGACCTTATTCAGGTCAGTTCAGTGGCCAACCTTATCGCGGTGCTTGCTTATTGATGTAAGTATTGATGAAAAAGCTTTGTTGTTTGTTTGGTTGCGGCTGTTTTGAAGCCGGCGGCCAACTAGGTCGCAGGTTTCATTACTGCCACTCTTTGTTAAGGTAGCAGCTGGCTGGAACCACTAGTTGTAAATTATTATTTCTTTGGTGTTTGACTTTGCCGATGTCAATGACTTTGCCATGTCATTACATCCTGGACTTGAATTTGTGCAAGTTTAGAACATTTTAGTTTCTGGTTAGTGCAAAACACACAGATAATATAAAAATTCATTTTGTACCGTTAAAATTGAAGCTATTTCATTGAAGTTCATATTACCATAATAATTCTCATAACTTTGCTTATTAATATATTTAACTCTGTTCCATTGTTTATCATTTTATTTTATATATAAAAAAAAACGATGAATTAGGCAGGTGTATAGGTAATTTTTCTTGCAGTTTTATATTTATAAAATATGTGAAAGTTGAAAAGAAAATAGAAGTTTCTTAAGACATATAACTGGGAGAATGGTAAAGTTACCCGTTAAAAAGGAATTAGGTATCTTTTAGACTTACCATGCTGCCAAATTGTATAAATCACCGTAGATTTTTCCTTTTCTTCGTATAACTTTTTCTATCTTATAAAATAATTATGTATCCTAAATTTAGAACAAATTTATCATTGCATATCGTTTTTAACTTTCTCTTTGGGGAAATCAATTTTAATAAATTTTCTTATTTCACTTTTGTGCAGTTTTGTGAGCGAAAAGAATTCTTCATATTAAAGATTATTCATAATAGTCTTCTTTATGTTTTTTTTTTTGTCATTGAGATTGTTTTCGCCTTTCGCCCATCTTCAGGATATCTTGATATCTCAGAAAAACACTGGAAGTTCTCTGAACCGGAAATAAAATGAATAGGATGCGAAAGTTCCTCATTACTGAATGGATTTTTCCATTTTTTGAGATTTTCTCGAAAACGAATCTAACGATTTTCAACTATACATACAAAGAGCTAAAACGAAGAACTTTTATTTGAAACATTTTTCCGAGGAAATACATTCAAGAGGATTTTTAAGGGAGGAAGGAGGAATTAGGCTTACCTCATTAGTCGTATTATAAAGTTAAGATTCTCCCTCTCTCTCTCTTTTTACATTCTCTTACTCCTAGTAAGAAGAACTACTGTAATCGTGTCAAATTTTCGATATCGAGTTTTCACCGGAAATATCTGTTTTGAGGACACCTGAGTCCAAAAAAGTGGTTTTTATAAAATGGGGTTTATGTATGTGAACAGCACAGCTGAAAAACGAAAAACCGTAGAAAGTTGAAACTTGATATTCCGTTTACGTATCACCATGGGAACTGACAATACGTTATCTGTCAAAATTCTTCAACCGGAAATACCACTTTTTTTTTTTTTTTTTTTTTTTTTTTTTTTTTTTTTTTTGCGATTTTCTCATAAATGGCTCCATCGACTTTCTTGAAACTTGGTATATCAACTACACATACAAAGAGCTTCAACTTCTTTTTTAAACATTTCTCTGGAAAAATTCATGTAAGGGTACTTTTTGGTGAGGAGCGGGGTTTTACGCCCTCTAAAGTGCTATTTCAGTTTATAAGACAATTCTATCATCTAAATAATGTTAATTAGAATTTAAATATGTTGTTTAAATTCCGAATTTGAATAAAATCGGATGACTGGAAGTGCGTTTACTTTACCACTTTACTAAATGATTTTTTTTTCTTCACTTTTTCGCGATTTTCTTAATAATGGCTCCGACGATTTTCTTGAAACTTCATGTATAAACTACACATACAAAGAGCTACAACTTTTATTTGAAACATTTCTCTGGGAAAATACATTTAAGGGCACTTTTAGGGGAGGGTTGGGGGTTATGTTTTTCTCCAAACTACTATCTATCATACTTGGTTCTATCATCCAAACAAAATTAATTAGAAATAAATAGACGGTCAAAATTCCGAGTTTCAAGAAAATTAGTATACCGGAAGTGCGCTTTTACTGGAACAGTTCTTTCAGTTTTCGAAGAATTTCATTAAATTTGATACATAAACTATAAAATTTGTCAATTATAATTTTGAGAACTGGAGTAAAAGAAAGTCGTGTGAGTGTTTCACACAAGATGTTTCCTCTACGGGATCCCAACAACTCTGCCCAGTTCCAATGAACATCTCAGAATCACTGGCGAATTTATAGTGGGCGTAGAGGAGCGTCAGGAAATCATCAAGATTGTCAAGGTTGCTATAGCCGATTGTTATGCTCGTGGATTAGAGCATTAAGGGGTTTTTTGTGATGTGGTGTTTATGATATTTTATATTCACAAGTTTTTGTGTTCGAAAGATATGTTGATATTACATTATGTAAGGTTTATATAACATAATAAAATAATACCGATATTTCATCGAAGTAGTTCAGATTGGAAAAGATTGGAATATAATCTTATGTTTGTAGATTTGGTTGAATTCCACAGTTTTAGTCCGTAAGTCCAAAAAGGTTTGAATATATATATATGAATCTTTTCAGTTTCGTCGTTAATTCAGATCATCGTCCAGATAGCCTGTAAAGTAGTTTAGCACGTTTAGTCCATTGTTTGCCTTTTAAGTTTAGTATGTGGATTCCACGTGAATCGTTTGTCCTTAAAAAGCACAACATAGAGCACTAGGTCTGCAACTGGGAGAGTATTGTTGTTGAAGACGACAAGAAGGGGGACAGATGCCCCGCCAAAGAGTAAACATGGCATGTTGGCATTTTATACGTTCAATAGATAAATCTTAGTTTATTTTTTTGGTATTTAAGAAATGATTTAATTTTTTTGTTGGAATCAGTTTTTTTTTAGTTATTTGCAGATTTTACTAAGAGAAAATTGTGTGCGCCCTCTGTTTTATTTTCTCAGTTTTTGTCATTTCTTAAAAACTTTTCTATTCGTCTATTCAAATCTATAATACATCCATCTATAATCCACCTAACATCTTTTCTACGATATTTTTATTTTTTATTTCACTAAGAATTAAAATAAAAATATAGGTTATATCAACCTTCAAAATGGAAAGTTGTGAGTTAACTTAAATTTAATCTTTATAAAGCACAATATAGCAAATGAATTAGGCTTCGTGACTGGAATTCATTTTAGGTGTTTGGGCATATCATAAAGCACGAATTTTGTTATCATAATATAATATAAAGAAACCGTAAAATGTTAATGTGTTTTTAACTCTGTGTGTGTGTGTGTATGTGTGTGTGTGTGTGTGTGTGTTTTAAATTTTACTATTGTAGCTATTGATATTATTATAATAATAAAAAGTCGGTGTGAACACACACAACTTTCTCTTACTCTAGTTCTCAAAATTGTAATTGACAAATTTTAGAGTTTGTGTACCAAATTTGATGAAATTCGTCGAAAACTGAAAAAAAAAATGTTCAGTAAAAGCATACTTCCGGTGTATTAATTTTCTTGAAACGCGTAATTTTAGCCGTCTATTTATTTGTAATTTATTTTGTTTGGATGGTAGAATTGTATAATCAATCATGATAGCACTTTAGAGAAAAAACATCACCCCATCACCTCCCCCAAAAGTGCCCTTAAATGAATTTTTCCAGAGAAATGTTTTAAATAAAAGTTGTAGCTTTTTGTATGTAGTTGATATAACAAGTTTGTAGAAAATCGTCGGAGCCATTTTTGTGAAAAATCGCAAAATATTTAAAAAAAAAAAAAACTAGTAAAATGGTACTTCCGGTTGAGGGAATTATGACAGTTAACGTACTGTCAGATCCTATGGTGATAACTAAACAAGAATATATCAAGTTTCAACTTTCCACGATTTTTCATTTTTGAGCTGTGCTATTCACATGCATACATACACAAACACACACTTACCATTTTCTAAAAACCACTTTTTTGGACTCAGGTGACCTCAAAACGGATATTTCCGGTGAAAACTCGATATCGAATATTTGACATGATTACAATACTCCCTCTTACGAGGTATAAGAGAAAGTAAACATGGATTAAACTACTTAAAATATATTTGTCATATGTTAGGTGGTGTGGCTTATGTATGAGAGACCCCCCCCCCTCTTGAGGATATTCATAAATTCAAAAAATCAATAATTTTATATAAGAAAAAAAAAATTATTGAAAAAATGTTTTAAACTTCATTTTGTATGTCTGTGAGAAATTTTAAGTTTCTTTTTTTTCAAATGTTTTCCACACATTTGTTTTCTATTTTTATTTTTACAATTATACGACACTTTATGGAATTTTTTGACTTGTCCTTAAGTTTTTATCTACAATTATGATTAAACTTTTTTTTCGAAATAATTTGAACAAGATTCTCGATACAATCAACAGTATGCAATTCTGGATTTAAATATATAGAATTTCGTTTAACTTTGGATTTATTTCGACTTATATATACTATGGTGGAAAAATGTATCAAATAAAATTGATACTCATTTATTTGTATAGAATTTTAAAGAAAATCGTCGGTGCTGTTTTTGAGAAAATTTAAAAAAAAAAAAAGACCCTTCTCGTTGAAGTTTTTTTTATCGAAATCTTAATTAGATTTAATCTAGAATATTATCGAATATCGAGTTGATAGTGGTGATTAGCAGGGGGTATCAGCCGGGGGATATTAGCCTGTTGATAGTGGGGGGTTGATTAGTCCTGCTGATTAGCCCAACTGATTAACTTCCCCAACCTGATTAGTCCAGAAGATTGTGCCAATAATATTGTACAAACTCCAATAACATTTGAAATTTGACGTCACAGATTCTTTAGAATCCATTAAAATGCATTTTTTCAGCAAAATGTTTCAAATGAAAGCATTTATTTATATTCATATCATTTTCAAGAAAATCCCCCCCCCCTCTCCACACAAAAAACTCATTTTGTAAAGTTGCACTTATTGTTAACCAAATTTCTCCGAATTTGGAAATCTAGCAATGCAGCTAATATATCTCAATATTCCATGCTTGGCAGAACTATATATTACATTGAAGAAGTGCTAGTTTAAAACAGGATCGGCCGCATATGGCCCACGGGTCACTTAGTGATCGGTGTAAACTTTTCAGGTGACCCATATGTATTCGTCCTCAAGATTAATTTTTTTTTTGTTTCACTGAATTTTAATTTGAGTATAAAACTTATACGGCTGATATGCCAACTATGCCATACACCGCCACTCTCTACATATTCGCTGATGATATAACCATTCTTGCTACACATAAAGATCCCGTAATAGCAACTCGTAATCTACAGGCTCACCTGAATACATTTCAACAATGGTTCAACTAATGGGAAATCAAAATCAGTGTTAAAAAGAGCAAAACCATTTCTTTCACTCTCCGACGAATCTCTACTGCTCCAGTTTATTATGACAATGTCGCCTTATCTCCAGTACAAAAAGTTCGTTACTTAGGGGTATATTTGGAACCGACGCCTCACCTGGAATCCATTAAACGACTAGCACTACTTCAACGTAACAAAATGCTGCTGCGATTACTTGACAAAACGATCTGACTTAATACTTCCCTAACAAATTGGTAATCTACAAAGTCATACTTAAATCTATTCTGGCATACAGTGCAGAACTGTGGGGTTCAACCAAACGATCTAATTATAATCGTATCGAAACCCACCATTCCAAAATTCTCCGCAAAATCGTTTCAGCTTCTTTCTTTATTGCAAACCTTACAATCCATACAGATTTAAATATATACCATACGGACCGTCAAGAAATCATATTTCTTGACAACAAATTTCGTGTGAACCCTCTTGTCCGTGAACTTGCAACCCTCACTAATCCCATAAATTCTACACGGAGACTAAAACGTCAGTGGCCTCATGATCTACTTATTGAGTAAATTGGAGTTTCATTACTTCTCCGCACCGGTTTCTATTAATTATCTACAATTAAACAAATTTCACTATTGTGCTTATAACAGGTGTAAATATCAATTTAGAAATAAAAGAAAGCATAAAACAAGAAAAATAGTCCCTATTAATGGGATTGACGAACGTAGACTTTTCTTTGTAAGCCTAAAACTTGTTAGAAAAAGAATCTTCTAAGTAGCATACACATCAATATTTATCAGGAGATTTTATTGTTGGCCGTTAGTTATAATATGAAAACAAGAATTATTGGCTTCACGACCAATTAATTCTTGTTTTCATATCACATCAATATTTGTTTATATCAAGTTTTTGGTGGGAACTGTCCTATGAACGCAATACCATTAATATTCGATTTATGAGATATGAACCGGTGAAAGAATAAGGTACAGACACAGCTTTAAAAATCTAATTAATATTGCTAGTACGTTAGAACAAAACAAACAATAAATCAATTTACCAGGAAAAGTGCTCAAATAAAACTGATGTTTACGCAGAAAAATCGTTTTTCAAAGAAAAAAGTGAAAATTTTAAAAATGAAATATTTCTAAAAGTAGATGTCAGTTTTCTTTTTTTTTAAACGAAAACTTCGTGTCAGACAGGAAGTAAGGGAAATATTTAACAGCAAAATATGGAGTTTATCGTTTCAGAGATATTTTTTTTTGTTCACATTCGCTAAAAGAAACATTGTTTTCATATTTAGGTGACCTCAAAAAAAAAAAACAAAAAAAAAACATTTATTTCCGGTATAATGTTAATTTCCAAAATTTGATACGATCGCATTATGTTCTGTGTTACGTCAGTAAGCGAAAGTAAAAAAAAAAAGAGAGAAAAAAAAGCGTCTAATCAAAATGAAAATTTAATTTTCTATTTATAATAAAAATGAATAATAACTCAATCATTAATAGAGGCTTTATTATTTTTAATTGTATTATATTATAAGCGACTACTATCCAATGTACATTTCACATAGATATACAGTTAAAGGTGTAAAATATAATAGAATGTGTGTGTGTGTGTGTGAGAGAGAAATGTTCTACTGATGAAGTTATGCAACAAGATATATAAAACAAAAAATTCATTGGAGCACGGAAGTAGTAAAAATGGTTAAACTATTAAGTGCAAGGCCGAGTTTATTGTTCACCATCATCTCTCACTTCATCATTATCATCTTATCCATCGTGTTGGTACGGAACGTGTGTACCGTACGTGTGGTTGTCAGTATTGGACCGTTACACAAGTTTATGAGACTGATGGAAAGTTTAGCTTGTCTGTCGTTTACTATTCTAGTCTAGTAGGCGCTATCTATGTAGTAGTGAATAAACTGATATTATGATCTTTAAAAACATACACACACACAGAGGAGAATTCAGCCAAAGTCGATTGTTGTGGCTAAACAGTATCTGGCCAATAATTCACGTCTGTAAAAAAAAAAAAAAAAAAAGTTTATAAAAATTACTTTTCAAAAAAACTTCTTGGTCTGTTTGATTGCGGTCATAATATTTCTATACTAGCCACTAAAATTATTTGGTCTACCTATTTTTCGGAGCTTCGAGCTTTTAAACTAAAAACCATACTGTCCTCCTAACTAGAAATATGAATTCTTTAGTCAGTTATTCAGTGTCCAAAAAAAAAAAATAAATAAATCCCGTAATATTGTGGTTAATTTTATTACTTATTCATATACTTTATTCACTCTTTTCTTGTTTTAAATGAAGCATATTTCACCTATCTGTTAATTTTAATATGTGAGTGATTTTTGAAGAGAAAAGTTTTCATTACTTTCTCTTTCTTTTGTATCAGAGAGAAATAATATTGCGATCAATTTCTTGAAATTGAATTTTTACCGGAAATATATATGTTTTGCTGTTCCCTTGAGTTTGAAAAAAAAAAAATCTCAAAAAAGCGCGAGTACTTTATGAATAAAATATCTCAAGTCTCAGAGGTAGATATATTCCGTTCTGAAAGTTTCCGATTAACCGGAAATGCAGCTTTCACGAAGACGGACTTTTTCTGTTAAGATTTCCTGTTAACATTTCCTATCCATGCAGACATAGTTATAGTCTGTCACATATATAGTCCAATCACTTTTAGTTTGAAAATTTTTTTATGGAGGTTTTTGAGAGGGAGTAGTTAATTGTAGCTTCCTTCTAAAGCGTTGTTTTGAAGTATGTAGGATTCTAGAAGCTTTATAATGAGTGGATAATGCAATGTGGAACATGTCAAGAGAGCATCTTGTCATGGCCTGCAGTAAACATCAGACCGACAAATTAATTTTCCAAGATAAAATTAAGACGTACTTTCGAGAGAGTGTCGTCTATGAAGAATAATAGAATGAGAGTGCCGTGTTTTCTGATAATATAGAAGTGCTCAAGATATTATACGAATTCGTAAATAAAATCCTTCAATCATGAAAATTTGCAAGCATTTTTCAAATACAGTTACTACATCAACTGGAAGTATTTATCGTTCATTACAACACTAAATATTTATTATGTTGCTGGCGTATGGCTAAAGGCTAATGCCATTAAAAAAAAAAGAAAAAGAGAGCATAGCTTTAGAGAACTCTCCCAGGACCGAGATATGTTAAGGCTTGTTCGAGTAGCTATATGCTCATGTAAAGGCCGAGAGATGCTTGGAAAATTCTGAGCAAAAAAAAAGTAAAGGCTTTAGAGCTGATAGGTTTTCTCGCAGTGCAATGTAATCTCACGAGCGCATCCAAAAAAGCTGGACCTAGAACGCGATAATATCTGCAGATTCAATATGAGATAGAGGAAAACTCCATCTATTCTAAAAGGAAATCATTCGACCCATTTTCGAGGTAACTGCGAAAAATTAAAAAAAAAAAAAAAATTAATAAAGTCCCAAGGTCTCTTTGAGGGATTTTGACAGAAATCTTGCTGTCCTTAGACAGTATACTTCAAAACATATATATTCGGAGAGACAGCTCAATTTCGAAAATATGTCACGATTTTACAGCATCAAGCGAAAGTAAATAATTTCCTAACTTTGGTAATTTGTCGTATACCGTGTCATGGCGGACCCTATTCCAACTAACCATTCTTCTCTCACGGTAAAATGCAACCCATTCTATCGATAGTGTCGAATTACACTTTGGTCTTCTCATTACATCCTAACAAACTATTTAAATAATAATAAATTCCTTTTTTCTTTCCCTTCACAACAAATGTCGCAAGGCAATAAAGAAAGACCTTATACCTGAACAAATTTTGTGATTTGTATAAAATGTGTTTAACTCATAGTGTCCAAATTAATAATCATAATAGAGGTGTATTTATGTATCTGACCTAATCCGAGAAGATGACCTTCACACAACTTCCATGGATAGGAAAGTGACCGTTAACTGTTATTATTATTATTATTATTATTATTATAATTATTATTATTATTATTATTTTATTATTATTATTATTATTATTATTATATTATTATTATTATTATTATTATTATTAAGGAACAGGAGGCAAAACCCTACGCTATCCAAAGCCTCCCTGGCCTATAGCTACCTAAAAATAAACTACTGTCTGAACAAAAGTCCAGGCCCAGGTTTTACCCATAAGTTTCACCACAGACCGAACAAAGGACAAAACCTAAAAGGACACAGCTTAAGATCCTCTACCGATATCCTACTCCGGTCGAAGGTCCTAAACCTAATCTCCTCACAGCCCAAACAATCCGTCATCAGATGCATGGGTGTTTCCACCTCCGTCTCACAAACTCTACAAAAGGGGTCAGGCATGAGTCCCATTGAATAGAGTTGTCTCCTTAAACCACAATGCCCAGTGAGGAAGCCAACTAGATGCCTGAGAGAGGTCCGTGAAAGACATCGGATCCCGCTACTCAAAGCTCCGTCCGGACCCCCAGTAAGCATCTTAGACTGCCGACAATCCACTGCACTCATCCATAAGGATGAGTGCTGTGAGGTCATCCACGTCTGGAAGCCTGACAAACATGTGCCAGAAGACACACCAACAGCAGGCTCTGGACTAATGAAAGGGAGAGAGGCGCCTAATTTGGCCAACCTATCCACCTCCTCATTCCCAAAGATTCCCATATCACCTGGAACCCAGAACAGAAGCACATCCTTCAATGAGAAAGATCTTCCAGTCTTTTAGAACATTCCAACACCAATCTCGAAGTGAAGACATATGAGCTAAGCGCCTTCAACGCAGCCTGCCTGTCCGAGCAGATACAAACACCTTTTAAATTAGTGTTATGCACCCTCTCATCCAAAATACAGCAAAGAATTGCATAAACCTCAGCCTGGAAAACGGTAGCCCACTCACCAAGAGGCTCCACCAAATGGTCTCCCGTCTCAAAATAGACGGCAGCCCCATACCTACCATCCATCCAGGAACCGTCCGTGTAGCATCGGTGATAATTCTCAGACCGTTAACCGTTATTTTTTAGAGTGTTTAATGTGTTTTTTTACATGAATTTTGTTAGAAGGCAAAACATACAGAAAACAAAAAATAAGGAACAAAAATTAAATGAGAAACATATAAATATTGTTGTTCGGTATTTAATGGAAGTTCAAATTTGCCGCCAACGGCGTACAATAATTTCATTTTGGTGGTGGTGGGGAGGGTATTGTACTACCTTGATAGTAATTTACTAATTTATTAGGCTGTGTCCTAAGTGTAGAGAGGGGGTGACCTATGCATTTTCTCCTCTCTCAGTAGTCGCCATTTTAAGCTCGAAGGAGTAAGTCGTTATGCACCATTCCCTTGAATAGGTTGCAGTGTTGAATACCTATACAATTCGTGCCAGTTCGGTTAGCCCTTAATTGTGAACACCCAGTTTTGTTACTTCTGGTTTTCCTGGGTAGTGTTAATAAACTGGTCCTTTTGTAGACTTAGCGGTTCAGTACTTTCGGGCCTGCATAGGTTTTTATTGTGAAATCACATGAGTGTCACTTCCCTGTTCTGTGAACCTGTATAGTTATTATTTACAATCATCTGCCAAGTAGCAGTGTATTGGTCATAACTCAAGAGTTGGATGCACATACGAATTATTCCCTTATTCCTATTTTTTCCTCTCGCCTTTTCCCCGATATGGGCTAAGGACACATGGGTCTTCCAACATTGGTAACAAGAATTCTTCGTTTACAAGGTAAGCGCCATTCCTTTGGCATCTTGAAAGTGATAATAAATAATATTTCTACCTGTTTTTAAATTTAATTTATATATTCATTTTGTCCATATAATCATAAATTTTTATTTCCCATTTGTTGATCAATTATATTATATTATTTACAATCCACTCAATATTCTCACCTCAATGTATTTTTTTTTTCTTACATTGAGAATATTCACTAAATTTACTAAATTATTGTGTTGAATTGTAAACAAAGCTTGGAAAAGTGAAAACAATGATTAAAAATGAGAAAAATGTAAAATAAAATAACATATAGAATAGGATAATAAAACGATGTGTAATTAATTGGAAGAGTAAACGTATCATTTTTTGTGACTATAGAGAAGTGTCTGTAGAACAGTGTCCGCCATGACGTGGGTCACTAGAACTCACAATTACTCTAACTTTATATTCAATAATAATCTAGCTTTTGCTAATATTTATATTGTAATAAAAGAGAGAAAATAAAAAGGGGTATATTTTGTTGATATTAAATCGTTATTATTTCTTTTCATTGCAACAGTTTCCCTTTTCTATAATACGTACATAAGTAGACTAACAAACAAACATTTTGATTGAAGTATCGTGACAGAAAGCTATTGCGGTTAGCAGCTATAAATGAGAACTCAGCATTAATATTATATGGCGCTGGGGGGTGGGGGGTAGGTAGGAAATATCTTCCACCTCTCACTATTATATGGGTTGTTGAGGTATTGTGTTGATTCGTGGTGGTGGGGGATTTTCAAACCTTGCGTGTTTACAAACACACCCGGCCACACGCGTTATTGCTGCTTTAGTTCTATTTAAGTTTTATTTGTTTCCATCATTTTTATTATATATATATATATATATATATATATATATAATATGTGTGTGTGTGTGTGTGTGTGTGTGTAGAAAATGCAATATTATTTATGATATCAATCAGGCAGCGAAATTTTGGCAACTAACTAAATTTTAATATATCAGCATTTTGTATAATCAAATTTTATTATACTAAGAGGATATTAATTCTGCTAAATTATTAAACCTATATTTCCAATAAATATTGTAGGTTAATTTAAGTGAAGTAGGACGAAAATAAGTTTACATCAAACATACATACTTTGAGATTCCCTAAGTAAGAAAAAAATGTTTGATGTACGAATAGTGTGATAGAATTTGGGTGAATAAAATTTCTCAAAAACGTAGTTGATTCAAATTTGATATTCATTTTAGGTACCAACATGAACCCATTTCTGGGCAGAAGGTATTGGTCAAAAATCCATCTACCGGAAATGTGTTTTGTAATGAAATCCTCGTCCCCCGTTTTATGCGATTTACTCAAAAATGGTTCCAAAGATTTTCTATATATGTCGCATATTGATTACCTACATAAATGCAGAGGTGATTGATGTGTTAGTTCAACAACAGGATTAGCGTATCCTCAGGCAAACTTCTGGTACAAACACGTATACATTTTCGGATTGGGTTATAATTTCCATATGGAAGTTGCTGGGAAACTTGCCCATTGGCTCCGAGAATCTGGTCCTTGCCCCCCTAAAACACCGGCCCTAGTCCTCGACCCATCCCCATACCATGAAATAGTATGTTCTTTAAAGCCAACCAGAACGAATTCTTGTTTCACCCTCTTCTAGTATTTAGCTTCGAAGAAAAATTAACAAAGCTGTAATTCTTATTCATTGTTTAGAGGGTGTTCCAAAGAGGAAGCTGGCAAATAGGGATAACCATTCCCTTGCAACTAATACCTTCCTCGGAGGGTATAACTTTTTGTCAATATTGTTTTTGATTGTAAGCATCTTTATATCATTTTCATTTTACGAGACTCACTTATTTAAATAAATAATAACATCATTTGTATTTTTGAAACATTTACCGTGGTAGGAGGCATTCTTTTTTTTTGAAGGATTCTGGGAGAACTACAACTTTAAGCGTGCTCCAAAGTGGAGTGCAGTTGAGTGGAATATGCAGTTCTACCAACTGTATAATAATGAGGAACATTTAAGTATTGCTAAAATTCTTAGTTTAAAGAAAAAAATCGATTAATTGGGAAGTGCGATTTTATAGAATAGTTTTCGAGTTTTTTGGGGGGGAATTTTCTCGAAAATGGCAACAAAACGGATTTAGGCTTAAATTTAAACTACCATTACAATTGTTTTGCTAATTTTTTAAAACAGAGTGCTATGCCTAAACACATTATAGTGTAGTACAATGTAGTACACTTTATCCCAAAATTCAACGAGTTTAACACAAACCCACTGCTCTTATTTATATTTAAGGACAGTCCAATTAAAAAATTTGTAAGCATTCCATGTTGAAAGAAATGTATAAATTAGAATCGTAACAGTTGGAGTGGGAGAAAGCTTGTGAATGTTTCACTCCAGATTTTTTTTTTTTCTTCAACAAATAACCAAATTACGTAGTAAGTCAGTATTCTAATAGAGCATTGGTAAACTCTGTTGAAATGTCATAAATTTTTTATTGAATACGGTCCATAATAGTTTCAGATCTTATTTCCAAGCCTCTTCTTATACAAAACGGCATATACCGGACATAACAGTTATCGTCTGACCTAGTTACTCTAGTGGAATTAAGTTATTGCGATATTCTGTTCCTGGTTTCGCTGCCTGGACGTGGAAATTGTTGTGGAATCTAAGTTGCTTAATTATTAAGAAGATATCTTGGATCTTGTGGATAAGACAGTCAGGGTAAAGACAAGGTTTTATAAAGATCTTAATTTGGGCAGAATTGTAAAATGGTATACTCTTATAGAATCTACCTAGACAGACTGACAGACGTTAATTTTATAAAATTTCTTAATTAGATAATAATAAACATTTTATTACTAGAGCAGTAAATCAGAAATGACAAATCTTTCCAGTTACTGACTAAATAGAATTATTTAGAATAATTCCAATATATTGATAGCAAACTTATATCTTATTTATTATAAGTTTAGAACATGTTAACTTGTATAAAATATGCGGAAGGAAACTGAAAGCGAGCAAGTTACTAAGAAACGTTACTATAAAAAAATGATGACCTCTAAAGCTATGAACGGCAATTATTATTGCCTCTGGCCGTACTGTTATAATGAATTATGAGAAATATAAAAATTATGTTCACATAGAATATTTTCTTGTTCTTTTTAATTGCTGAAATAATATTAATATTAATATTCAATAACATTATGCAATTTTTTAGAAACAAAAAAAAAATCTGGTGTGAAACACATAGGACTTTCTTTTACTGCAACTTGAATAACTATATAATTTTCTCTTTATATATGAAATACAATTACTATTCAATTACGATCGTCATTCAGTAAGTAACGGGACAAATCGCTGTAGCTCAAAAACGATTTATTTAATCAATACCAAACTTTGGCTACTTTTCAATATAGTCTCCAGCAACATTTATACATTTGTCCCATCATTCTTCTAATTTGTGTATGCCTCTGGGATAAAATTCTTTGGGTTGATCTCGAAGCCACTTTTGCATCTGATTTTTAAACTTCTTCATTGGATTGAAAATGTTTCCCGCGTAGAGCCTCTTTAAGGAGCCCAGATAAATGGAAGTCCGATGGGGCGAGGTCGGGGCGGTAGGAGGGATATGGAAGGATCTCCCACCCCACTTTCTTTGTGGGCGCTTGTAAGCTGTCTTGGAACCCATCTCGCACAAGTTTTCTTGTACTGCAGCTTATTCTGAATAATATAATGGACAGTTCCAACACTCGCATGCACTTCTTCAGCTACAAGTTCAACATTAATCCGCCCGTTGACCTGAATTAACGCATTAATGTGAAATTCGAGCGGGGAAGTTACAACTTTTAAACTGTTCCACCCATGTAAACGTTCAAACAATTATTCCCGTACACTTTCAACATTCTTTCGTGGAATTCACTACCTTTGATGCCCTGTGCAATTAAAAATCTAATCACTAAGCGTTATTCTTCCGAGGTGCAATGCTCGAGCGGACTCGCCATTGTTGACTGAATACATTTGAGGTTATGCTTACAAAATAATCTCGAACAGCTGATGAGAGAAACTAAGAACAAAGCTGCCAACTTGACGCACTGAAACTATTTTGTTGAATTAAACAAACCATTTCTGAGCTACAGCGATTTGTCTCGTTACTTATTCAATGACTCTCCTACATATAAAATGATAAACTTCCTTTAAACTTCAAATTTCAGTAAAATTTGTAAAATTAGGGTAAATGAGTAATTTATCTTAACATAAATATAAAGGAGGTGACAATTACCTATCCAGGCAGGTAGTAGAATCATCTATCCAGGCAGGTAGTCCAAAAGAGAGAGAGCACCCATAATATTGAACAAACCCCACATAGAATATTTTGAAGTTTAACGCCAGAAATTCCACCGAACTACCTAAAACAAAATACCCTAGAAAAATGTTTCAAATAAAAGTGATAGACCAAGTTAGGTGTACTGCTTTTATCAAGTTTAAAGAAATTCATTGGAGTCGTTTTCGAGGAAAAAAAAAAAAGTTTGAGTAAACTAGTACTTCCGGTTGTACAATTTTGACTATTTACCTTTATTGTCGGGTCCCTTGGGAGAACTTAAACAAATTATGAATTATAAATCTTCGGCGATTTTTCGATCAATTGTTAATATTATAAGTATGTGACCAATTATCTTGATCTCGGATTTTTTCGCAACATATCTTTCAGACACCTTTATCTCCTTTACATTGAAAGCTGGTACTGCTCTGTCCTTAAAGGAGTTTTTTAAACCATTGCCCACATATCATCATTAACATTTAAGGATGTTTATTTTACTCTTTACTATTTCATAATACGCTTTTATTAAAAACCTTTTACCCTTAAAGGGAAATGGACAAATCAGGAATCTTAAACAATTTGTTTAGATAAAAAAACTCATTTTCGAATATCTAACACGATTATATTACTAACGGAAAGCAAAATAAGTCATCGTATCTTGATGTTACTTGGCAAATATACAGTTTTGGAAGGACTTGAATAAGAATTTGTTCCACAATCCATTGATTTTTAGAGAAATAATGAAAAATATAAAACAAAAAATATTTATTGTAAATTAATTTTTTTTAAGCTGATTTGATTCTTTCCACAATTTTACCACTGCACAAATGTTAAAGGATGAAAAATATGGGGGCATAAGAATGGGAAGGGGAAATTATTTAAATTTTTTTTCCAAATAATTTTAATATTTCAGTTTGTAGACATCAGAAGAAGTGAGGGTTTCTGTTTATTTTAATAATAGTAGAGCTGCCAGTTGAGTGAGGGGTACTTAATTAATTTTAAAGAAAAGTCAAGGTTTAACCATAAAGTTTACACGCTACTACGTGACCTTACCACATGGTCTCGTTAGTCGAAAAATTTCTTGATAAAATAATACATAGAGACTAGTTATTTTATTTTTTTTTATTTTAGTTGACAAATTATTGAGGATCATTCATTAAGGAAAGAGTTAAAGAACCTCCAAGTAAAAGAATATCATATAATAATAATACATTCATGATTAAAAGTTGGCATGCCTGTCATCAATTTAAAACAGCTGATTGTCCAATGTTTGATATAACATAACCTCTTATTACTGTTTTTGTTTTTTTGTTTGTATTTTGAAAGGTTCACGACATCAATGGTCCTTTGCATCTGAACTATATTAAATAGACACTTTATCTTTTAATAAAACAGTCTATATTATTGGAACATTCTAATAAAAAAAAAAACTAACAAAATAGATACAGTCTTAACCTTTTTATTTCAATTTAATGCTACTCTGCTCTTTTACTTTTGCTTGATTAGTTTGACAGATCAAAAACTAAATGTTCAATTAGTACAGTGATAAATACATTATTTTCTTAATTCTGATCGTGTAATATTTACATTTATCCTAGTAAGTACATTCATCCTTATAAATTCATGCGCTCTTATAAATACATTCATGCATATAAATACAATCATCCTTATAAATACATTTATCCATTAAAACACAATTACGCAGATATGTCTATTTACAAGAGAGTGGAGTATTCTATATTTCTACATTCTATTAAGATCCTAAACCTATTCACATTCACACACGTGCCGGGATGCCAACAGGTACCCGACACAGGCCCACAACTCTATTACTGTTTCAAATATGGACAAATCATCAAGAAATTTGCACTTTGAAAGGAAGACTATTCAATGAGGAATACGATTTCCATTTTCTGTAAGGATAAAACAATCTGAAATTTCAGTACAGTGTAAGTTGTATAAATTAAATTTATTGCGTAGTTTTGCAAGTGAACAAAAATATGTCTAGTTTGTATTTTGCGGGACAAACCAAGTAAGGTTTCAAATCCTAGCATCTTCCAGGCGGAAATTTACGCTATTGGAAGGTGCGCTCAGTTGAACCTTGATCGGGGATATCGGAATCAGGAGATAATTATCCTATCCGACAGTCAGGCGGCCATTAAAGCACTGAGCTCTTACGTACTCAGTTCTAAAATGGTATGGGATTGCCTAGGCAAACTTAATGAACGAGAGCAATAAAGTTACCCTACATTGGGTGCCGGGGCATGTCGGCGTGGAGGGTAATGAGGCAGCTGACGCGCTGGCAAAGGAAGGCGCTGTATCTCCTCTTATTGGGCCAGAGCCCTTTTGTGGAGTCAGTGACCAAGTATTTCTAGAAGAAATCAAGAAGGAGGAGGTGGCTAAAAGAGCTCGTCTCTGGAACACCATCCCGGGACTGAGGCAGGCCAAGGTCTGTCTGGGCGATTATAACCAGGAAAGGTCGAAAGCCTTCATCAGTCTGAGTAAGAATAGGATCCGTATTCTTACGGGATTCCTTACGGGGCATTGCAGACTCAGGGGGGCACCTGAGAAAGCTTGGCCTAGTAGGTGACGGCATATGCAGATTCTGTGGAGAGGCGGAGGAAACTCCGATACACCTCCTCACGGACTGTGATGCCGTCATTCAAAGAAGATTTAGTAGTCTGGGCCGTTACCAGATAGGGGAGGAAGAAATACCTACCCTAGAACCTTCCAGGATCCTGAGATTCCTCAGGGAGTTAAACCTGGAGAGGGTGCTATAGATGAGCTAGCTCATCTTAGGCACCAGAGGGGGGTACAATAGATCAAGAATGGTCGCGGTACAGAACCCTTGAAAAAAAAAAAAAAAAAAAAAAGGTTTCAAATCCATTGTTTGGATCTCGCTCCAGTGATACTGGTCTGAAACTCTCACCTGACTTCCTCTTACTACAATCATGTATAATAATATTATATAGAGAGCAGAATTTGGTGGAAGATGGGTAATCTCATAAAGTAAAGAACAATACGTTATATTGAAATGGAACTAGAGGAAACCTAAACAGCCCCAGAACCACCCCCCCCAAAAAATAATTTTTTTAATTAATTTAATGGAAACAAATTCTTTAAAATTAGTAATGTTTATTGCCATAAAAAATATTTGGTAGGAGTAATCATATAAATAAATGAACGCAAGTTGTGTGACAGTGCTCCCTCATTGTCTCAGTTTAAATTTTAATCTAACAAGTCTGATATGATTTTAATCTGAAAAATGTTTCGAGAAAATTCCTAAAATCTCAAAGATCTATTCTGTAATGTGGCACTTCCGGTTAACGGATTTTTTTTTTCAAATTAAATATTTATAATGTACGTATATTAATATTTTATATAGAGGGCCAAAACAATACATTAAATTGTAATGATACTATAGAGGAAAACCCAGTCACTATTGTTACCCCAGAAGCCTTCATAAATAATAAACTTTCCCGAGAAAAAGTTTCATATAAAAAGTGATAGGTATTTATATATGTAAATAGTATACGAAGTATATGTAAATGTATGTAAATAGCCCGAAACTATCGGTTAGATGCGGTGATAGAGAGCCCTAATCGGAATACCAAGTTCCTAGGTTCCTGCGATTTTTCGTTTTTGAGATAGTTTGTTCACATCCGCAAAGAACTTTTTTCGTACTCAAGGGACCTCAAAATATGTATTTCCGGTTACAATTTGCCATCATCGCAATACTTCCACTTACTGGGAGTAAGAGAAAATAAAAAGTCTAGTAGAGGCATGGAAAATTTGGTATATTATAAGATTCATTTTAATACACCACATTAAAATAAAGTGTCATTGTCTCTTTATTTAATTAATGGCTTTCTTACACAAGAGAAGAAACTGTATGAACAACACACTTTACAAGTTGTTGAAAAACATTATACCGTAACCACTTGATGCTTTCAGCAAGATTAACAAACCACTTAAAATCAGCTATAATAATTGTAATCCTATCGAATTTACATGAGATACAGTGTCGCGTATAATACCATATAAATAATGTAAGTACGAGAGGAGAGGAAGTGGGGTCTCCCATTGAGTTTGTTAACAGCATTTATCTTGATTAATAATTATTCTATTTGATTTTTTTCCAGGCGGTTGCAGAATTTGGAGGAAGTTTGGGTAGTGCTTGCCAACTTGATCAAGACTGTACAACACAGAATAGCCGTTGTAATCATGGCACCTGTGCCTGTTTACCATATTATGCTACCTACAATAGTACACAATGTTTACAATGTATGTAAATTCAGTTTTTCAATCATCATTTTAAAACATTTTTCTTAGTTTTCATGTTTTGGCGATATTTGTTTTATTGAATCAATTTTTTTTATCTCTCTCAGTTTTTGTTTCTCTTTATGATTTCTGTCTGTCGGTCTTCGTGTTTTATCAAAATTGCTAGAGTATTTTGAAAGATTTTCATTATATATGGCCATTTACTATCTAGGAAAGTTTTTTATTGTCCAAATGACTTTAAATTATTTGCAATTACATTTGTGTTATAAAAAGGGGTAAAAGCCAAAATAAAACAAACAATACTTCTCATGTAGAATAAGGTCAAAATACGTCCGAAACCTAGAACAACCTTTGTCCTAGAACCATTGTCTGGGGGGGGGGGAGAGATTTATTTGGATGAACTTGTTTTCTGTATTTATCTAAAGGTTTTTCCTTCATTTTTATTTTTTATTTTGTTGCGCAAGCCTTTCATGCATTTTGAAAATTTGATCATAAAATTTAAGAAATTTGGACTGACTCCTCTCCTTTTTCTATTGTGATAATTTTTAAAATGACGACAGAATTATTTTATATTATTATTTTTAATTTTTTTTTTGTCTGTGGGGAGGGACCAAGCCTTAGGCTTAACCAAAGTCTTTCCGGGCCCATATAGGTAACCCAAAGATTCTCTATTATACAATTCTATCATCAAAATAATATTAATTAGATATTAAATATAAATTCCGAGTTTGAAGAAAATCTGGATTACCGGAAGTGCGTTTTTTACTGACAAGTATTTTTCAGTTTTATGATTTTGTTTAAACTAAGAATATGAACTACCGATACAAAGAGCTATAACTTTTATTTGAAACATTTCTCTGGGTAACGTCATTTAAGAGGGGGGATTTTGGGGGTGAGGCGGTATTATATTTTTCTCTAAAGTGCTATTTTAGTTGATAATACAATTCTACCATCTAAACAAAATTAATTATAAATAAATAGATTGCCAAAATTACGAGTGTTAAAGAAAATTAGTAAACCGGAAGTGCGTTTTTACGGAACAGTTTTTTCAGTTTTCGCGATTTTCACCATAAAAACATTGATGAATTTCATTAAATTTGGTATATACTAACTGTAAAATTTTTCAATTATAATTTTGTAAACTGCAGTTAGAAAAAGTTGAGAAACCAGATTTTTGTGTTTTTTTTTTTTTTATGGTTTTCATTTTCATCTTTTTGAAAACAACGTTAATATGCAATTGAGAAACAGCCTCTTAAAAATATTGTTTTGTTTTTTTTTCCTAATTGATTATCAGTTTAATTTGTTAGATCGTCATTTGATTTATTTATCACCATTTTGTAACTCTGTCGACCTTAATTTCTTTCGCAAATATGGAAATAAAATATAAAAATCAAAATAACTTTTGACTAACATGTTTATATCATGGGTTTGGATATTGGATACTGTACCTACACTTGAAATAAAAGAACCCAGAGCGCATAGATTTGAAACACATTAATAGATGACTATTTTATGAAATTTCAAAAGTTATTTGGTTAAAAAGCAACACAGAGAGAGAGTGCGAGAGATGAAGTTATTTCAAATTTTGAAAATAATTATTATTATTATTATTATTTTTTAATTTTAAGCTCAAAAATGATTATCATGTCTTTACTCAGAATTTGTACAACTTATTTAGTTTTGATTGCCCTCACGGGCTGGTTTAGTGGCTAGCGCACTCACTTTTGTTGCGAAAATTCTCGGGGTTCCATTTTTCCATGAGGACAAAGTCGATGTTTGACCCAAGCATCGTGAGAAAATGTGGGAAGCTAAAGTTGGTAGCGCACCTAGGTAGCGAAGGCCGGAACTAAACGGCGAGAAAACCGTGGCGTGTTTACCTCATGTCCTCCAAAACAAATTCCAACGTCTGGTAAGCCTTGACCCTTTTCACGGAGTATTAAGCTATAGGTTTTTTTTTTATTCTTTATTTAATTCTGATTAATATTATGTGATTGTTGGAATAGTATAACCCATCCACATCCCCTCTACACCCAAAATGAATTTTACCAGAAAAATGTTTGAAATGAAGTGTTAGTTCTTCATCTGTAATATGTAGTGTGTATACAAGTTTAAAGAGTATCATTGGAGTCATTTTCTTGAAAATCGTAACAACAGAAACTATGAAAATCTATTAATAAATAATTGATACTTACAATGTTGTCTAAAAACATAATCTGTAGAAAGAAAGAGAGAGAGAAAAAGTTAAGTAAAAGAGAAAGAGAGATCAATTTATAAAAATCAATTTTTCAAAATATATATATATATATATATGTATTTCCGGTGAACACTCAATTTCCAAAATCTAACTCGAATGTGAGACACTTCCTGTTATTGTAGGAGAAAGTGAAAAGTATAGATTAAATAATTGGCGATGTTATTGAAGGACGGCTTTCAAACTTTACCACTTTTTGCTCTCCCTATAGTGGCCGTATTACTTCCTGCAGCAAACACTAAGATGCTTATCAATGGGAAGTATAGTATCTCTTCCATTACATTGCTTAATTTTTCCATTGGATTCTCTAAGTGAACGTTTCTTTTCAATGTATGGTCCTTTTCAAGTGATTCATTCCATTTATTTTCTTTCTTCTTTTTTTAATAATTTATTTAAAAAAAAATTATTTTATTTAAAAAAAAAAAAAATATTAGAAGCTTTTGTGAGATAATTTCTTTCAAACTCACCAGAGATAAGAGATTGTGTTGTTAAAAGAAACATGCGTCATAGTCCCGTTAATTCTGCTCCATACCATACTACAGGTGCCTCCCAATGTTCCGGGCTACTATCTTAAGAGATTGGTCACACTATATCTTTATAGGAAGAAGAAGAGTCTAATGGTGGCATTCAGCTATCGGCGTACATACATACATACATACATACACACACACACACACACACACACACACACACACACAGACATGCACACCTTTAGTACTCCTAGTAACATTGAAAGCATTGATTTTTCACTTATCTCTTCGTACTATGTTGCCCCGTATTGCCCCGGTCTGGGTCACAATGTGGGCGGAGTGGGGGAGCATCTCCCATATTATCTGTCCCATACCTTTTCGTACACCTTGTTTCTTTTTTCAATTTATACATACATACACCTTTTATAGCAAATATAATCTTCTATTTAAAAACAAATAACACGCTATTTTTATTCGTAGTTTTTTTATTATATTAAATTAAAATGATGATCTAAAGAGGAATTTAGAATTGTAAGGGTGTTGTGGGGAGATGTTGTTTGTTGATGATGATAGATAAACACCTTAAGATTGGTTTAAGATATATAATTGATATGTATATATATATATAAAAAACTGACTGCCAGGGACTTTACACTTTAGAATTTAGAACTGAACTGAAGTGACAGACTGACGTGGCTAAAATGATATGTACGGAGTGTGAATCAACAGAATGATGTCTGATGAATGATGACTTAATTGAACAGAAATGATCTGACTGTCTCTCTCTCATATATATATATATACATTGGCCGAGCCTCTCCTCTCTGTGCGAGAGGGGCTGTTTCTCTCCGCTAGAGTGGATGAGTGGTGGGGGTTCACTGGTTCACTAAAACCCCTACATCATCCCCCCTCCTGAAGTAATTTTTCGTTTGCGATATACATTGGCCGAGCCTCTCCTCTCTGTGCGAGGGGGACTGTTTCTCTCCGCTAGAGTCGATGAGTGGTGGGGGTTCACTGTTTCACTAAAACCCCTATAAGAATGAAAAAAATATTCCTAAATACTTATTTATAATTCATTTAAACCATTCATTTGTCATTAAAAAAAATCGAACAAAGTTATTAGCGTTTTACCAAATTATTATTATTTTTTTTTTAAAACTAAGGAAATCTTTAAAATTTTTATAAATTTTCTCAAAATATTTTTTCTCATTTTATCGTAATTGATTTTCAGAGGAATTTTCTCTCGCTATTGTTTAACTTTCAGATGGTAGATTTTTTTTCAAATTTGAAATTTCTTTACAGCATAATCAAGAGAACTGTGAGATTAAGGGATGTTTTCTAAATAATGGTTGAACCCCCCCCCCCAAACTGTAAAATATCAGTGATTTTGGCACAATTGATTCGGATCAATTTTTTTTTAGAAGCATTTAATGAAACAAGTTGGAATTATTTTTGCAATGATTTCCGTTCTCGTGTTATGTATTCTTGGACCATAAATCACACGTGTATATACAGGAATGAGAGAGACAGAGGCATAGATATACCTATTTCTTTAAAATAAAAAAATAAAAACACTTTCTCGAACTCTTTAGGAGATAAACATTGCTTCGAAAATATGTCACGATCGAAAATATACAAACAATATTAATTATTGTAAAGTTTTTGTACGCTTTCTTTTTTTTGTAATCACGTGAGAGGAGGGGAGGGGAGAAAAAGACTAGCCAGCCAGTTCTTCAGTAATCTTCGTCCCAGTCTGATAATGCGAACAACCATTTTTTTTTTCATACTTGCAACAATTGGCTGTCCAAGAGGAATTTTGCAGAAATGTTAGAAAACCGGTGGTTGCTTTCATCGAAACTGCTAAAGTCTACCAGGCTCCATGCTAGAAGCCTTCCCCCAAATCTCCTCACTGCCAACATTTTCCGGGGTTGAAGCTGTTCCATTTCGTGTGTGAGTCTTACAGCATATGCGTCTCCATCCCATTCAAAAATTCCCAAATGGAAGTAGTTCCACATGCGACCTCGATGAGCAAACTCCACGCTAGGACAGACCTTCGCCTAGTGTAAGACCGGTCGAACCTGGTGGCAACAGATATCACCAGCTCACGAGTTTTCAGCATAGTACCTTTTCTTGTCTTCTACTGCCAGATTCAAGGATCGGGATCCGCCGACAGCCTGGCTATCTTTTGCAATGATATCAGATTTGCGGAGGCCAACATCCCGAAACTCATGCAATGCACATGGAGTTAGTTGTTGTACACAATTGTTTGGATTAAAAGCAAATTCTAGCTCAACAACATACACACGCCCGCGGACACACTCACACAATTCAATGTACAGAAACTAATATCTAAGAGAATCACAGTAAATCTTTTTAAAATGTCAGTAGATTTAATTTTGTGGCCACTATATCTGCTCATCTAATATCTATTATATAACTTTAAACATCTTCGAAGTTTGCTTTAATTAGCAAGTAAACAAGTTTCTCTTTATTCCACTAATTTGCGTGTTTAGTTTTTTTTTCTTTATGTTAATGAGTTTTCAGTATACATATATTTTCTTTAATGCAATAATGTTAACCCTTTGACTCTTTTATCTTGCGTAAAGTTTAAAAATGGTTTAATATCAAGGATGGAAATTCAACAGGTTCCCGAGAGGGAGCGAGGGAGAGAATGAGAGAGAAGAAAGCCCATATCATTATTAATAATAAATTATACTACAATGTGACCATGCGACCCAGTTTAACTAGAGTATATTTCCCTAGAGATTTGCAGCGTAATTCTATTGTTCCCTTTTTTTAAGTTACAATATCATTTTATAACAAAAATGAAAAATACTATTTTACATTACTTATTTAATTATTATGTAATGTAATCGTTTATAATTTATTATTTTAATATTCAGTTTTATAGATTAAATTTCTATTTAACTCTAGGGTAGACTTAATGTCATATATTTTCTATTATAAACAATCTGTCAACAGTATCTAATCATATTTCATAATGTGTCTTCCATAATTCCTTTTACCTAGGGGGGAGATTTTTGTTATAGTAAACTTTTATCGAATCATAACAGATTTGACCCTTTCTATCCCCCCCCCCCTATAGTTACTTTGTCTTGCTGTTGGACGAAAAAATTAAAAAAATTATTAAAAACTATTAGAATTTCGACATTGAGGTCTCGCCAGTTGTACTTAAAATAAGCGCGTCCCTGAATCTGATAATAATTATTCCTATAAAATTTCATAGAAAAAAATAGGAGAACATTTTGTGTAATGTAATGTTATTGGTGAAATGATGTGTTGGTAGTAGTGGTAGTGAGTAGCACGAGCGTTTTCCTAAAAGGGCTTGTATTATGTTTGGAGATAGAAGTATTATGAATGATTAAGAATGCACCACTGATTATAAAATAAATATATTTTCTAACTGAATTTAAATAGCTTTATAATATCACAGCGATTAAGTATAAATCAATTAATTAATCTAGATTAGATGCTAAACTCTTATGTTTTAACTTATAACTGGCACTGATACTAAGAGAGCGATTCCTGAAGTGTTCTAGCTTACGACTGTATTGATTGAAGGCTGAGTTAAGACTGTCTACTCTTTACTCTTTTAAAGCTGATGGCTCTCTTCTTTGGAATTGCTCTCTCTCTCGCGGGGGAATTCTCTTATACAAAAGAGTTACCCTAACGGGATTTAGTGCCTTTGTTTTCTTAATAGCAATGACCAGATTTAATATACCTGGTTCTAAAATACACACTTTTTGAAGGTAAATTCACAGCACTAAAATAATTATAAAATATTAACAAAAATACAATTTTGGATACTATAAAATATTCAGAAACTTTAAACTATTATTTTTCGATTTTGTTCTTCCACTACAGTAACCTAAGCAAAGACTTGATTAAAAAACTTCATTGGAAATCCATTCCTATATTTAATTTTTTTTATATTTTTTTTTTGAGATTGTCTCGATATGAACATCTATGATTTTTTTTTACTTTCTCTTACTCCTAGTATGGTAGTCATGTCAAATTTTCGATATCGAGTTTTCACCGGAAATAGCCGTTTTGACAGAATCTGTGTGAGGTAAAAGTTTACCTCGCCAAAATTCCGGGTAGATCACAGCATAGGACTCCCCAATCAATCGATGCGTATATCTTCCCCTAGTTTCATATCTCGATCTTCTCCTCCACTCTTCATCGTCGCAATGCATGTCGCCTGTTCCATCCTTAGTACTCTATTTTGAAAACAGAAACGTCTCATCGAAGCCATTAATTCAATTTTGGGGCAATGCCCGCAATGACTAAGGCCGCAGGTTCAGATATCGTGCGATAAGCACTGATTATCCTAAGCGCGCCCCTACGCTGCACAGCTAAGAATCGCTTAATATGGGTTTGCAACAAAGCTCCAGCCCATACTTCGCATCCGTACAACATGATTGTATTTGCTGTAGTCAGCACCAGCTTCCTCTTATTGGCCGTCGGCCCACGTATATTTGCCATAGCTCTGCTGAGCATTGCTGTGTATCTTCAATAGTAGGTAATCTATATTGTCTGGAAGCTGAGTGGTGTTAAGCTTAATTTCTATGCTGACACTTTGGGGGGGGAGAGGGAATTGATGGTGCCACTAGCCTGGCCTGATAGTCTACAAAGTAATCACTCCTTTGTTCACACTTTTACACTTCTATCATACTTCTAATTGCTCCTACAAAATTGTACGTTTCAACACCAACGTTTTCTTTGTTAAACGAGAAATAAATTTTTTTAATAAAAACTATAACTTTGAAGGAAATTAATGTGAATGTTTTACTGTGTATTTTTTGTGTATATTTCCAGGTAGACAATATAATAAAAGAATTGTTATCCTATACAAATGTCATGTTATTGACAAATGTCTTACAAAACAGGGAAAATAATCTTATCCCTTTGTTGGGTCGTGTGTGTGTGTGTGTGTGTGTGTGTGTGTATATGTATTAGCACACGCACAGACCCAACACCCTTACTGTTTGTGACAGAACCCATTATCATCGTAGAAACCAATTTTCAATTATCACAATATGTTGAGGCCAAATATTTAAAACTTATCTTGGCTATATTTCTAACTTTGTTTTTTTTTCACATTCTTTTCTTAATCTAAGTTGAAAAAAGTAAAAAAGTTTAAAAAAAAAAAAATTATTACGTTTTAAATATATATTATATACGAGATTACGTAAGAACATGTTAAAACTTGTTTACGTGCAGTACGCATTATTATAGGAAGTAAAAACAAAATCTTATCTTTAATTTAATTTACGGGTATACAAGACTCCCTCCCATGTAATTGTGAGCATGTTTAGTGAACGCAATTATCCCATAAATAGTTAAAATTTATTTTTCACAAATTCATTTTAGATCTATATATTATATTTTCTGATTTTATTAATAAGATAAGAATGAATAATAATAATAATAATAATAAAATATATTTATGTACGGCGCTTTGTGAAATCATATAAATAAACTTCAGTTGACATATCTATAAGTAAATTACACACGAATAGCACAAGATTTTGATGCAAATATTCAGTTTTGATGAAAAACTGCTGTTTAATAATGAAAATATCATTAGGAAGAACGGGGGATTATTGAATTTTGAGCGACAAAACGGGTAGAATAAGCTATATTGAAATAACACTTTAAGCTTCCTTTATAGAAGGAAGTGTAACTAGCTCCTACGTATTTCTTGGAGGAACCTGTTTAACAGTTACGTTTTGGCAACTCATAGAATACATAGGCCTCTTACTACATAGACCCGGGTTTAGCGAACTCACAGACAAATTATAACTCATTTCACTCACTCACTCATAATTACTGTGATTTTTAAGTTGTTTTTTTTGGGGGGGAGGAGGTAATTCTGTCGAAAACTGGTCCCAAACGAATTTTTTTTACTTTCTCTTACTCCTAGTAAGAGGGAAGTATTGTAATCGTGTCAAATTTTCGAAATCGAGTTTTCACCGGAAATATCCGATTTGAGGTCCCCTGAGTCCAAAAAAGTGGTTTCTAGCAAATGGTCTGTGTGTGTTTGTGTGTGTATGTGAACAGCATAGCTTAAAAACGAAAAACCGTAGACTTGATGTTTCGATTAGGTATCACCATGGCATCTGACAGTGGGTCATTTGTCAAAATTCCTCAACCGGAAGTGCCACTTTACTAGCTTTTTTTTTTTTTACTTTTTTTCGTTTTTCTCAAAAATGGCTGCGACGATTTTCTTCAAACTTGGTAGACTAACTACACATACAAAGAGCTACAACTTTTATTTGAAACATTTCTCTGGGGAAAATTCATTTAAGGGCAGTTATGGTGGAGGGGTGGGGTTAGGTTTTCATCTAAAGTACTATTTCAGTTTATTAAACAGTTCTATCATCTAAATAATAATAATTATAATTGAATATGTTCTTGAAATTCCGAGTTTCAAAAAAATCAGATAACCGGTAGTGCGTTTACATTACCACATTACTAAATGATTTTTTTCATATTTTCGCGATTTTCTCAAAAATGGCTCCGACGATTTTTATGAAACTTCATATATAAACTGAATATACAAAGATCTATAACTTTTATTTAAAACATATCTCTGGGAAAATTCGTTTAAGGGCACTTTTGGAGAAGGGGTGAGGTTATGTTTTTCTCTAAAGTGCTATCATAGTAGATCGTACAATTCTATCATCCAAACAAAATTAATTAGAAATAAATAGATGGCCAAAAATTCCGAGTTTCAAGAAAATTAGTAAACCGGAAGTGCGCTTTTACTGGATAGTTTTTTCAGTTTTCGACGAATTTAATTAAAATGGGGTACAAAAACTATAAAATTTGTCAATTATAATTTTGAGAACTGGAGTAAGAGAAAGTTGTGTGAGTGTTTCACACCAGATTTTTTTAAATTTCAAAGATTTAATGCATTTTTGAAACGAAGCGATATTACAAGTTCTACCCAGAAGGGGTGCTACCAAACAATATAGTCCTATTCAGGATAAACCATATCCCTAAAACTGATTATTATTCCAACATCTATTCATACGTAGGTAATGATGTGTATAATGAGCCCAAGTAAAAGTTCAGTAAACATTGCAAGTTTACTTGCAAGAAATCTATCAATAACTAATTTTAATACTTGTAGTAAATGAAAGTCGTATGGGTATTTCACACCACATTTTTACTTCCTCTCACTCCTAGTAACAGGAAGTATTGTAATCGTGTCAAATTTTCGATATCGACTTTTCACCGGAAATACACGTTTTAAGGTCCCTTGAATTCGGAAAAATGGTTTTTAGAAAAGGGTCTGTGTGGGTATGTATGTGAACAGCATAACTCAAAAACGTAAAAATCGTAGAAAGTTGAAACTTGATATTCCGTTTGAGTATCACTATGGGATTTGACAGTATGTTATCTGTCACAATTCCTGAACCGGAAATACCACTTTACTGATTTTTTTTTTTTTTTTCCACTTTTTTTGCAATTTTCTCTAAAATGGCTGCAACGATTTTCTTTAAACTTTTGTATATCAATTACACATACAAAGATCTACAATTTTTTATTTGAAACATTTCT
>JAAEAF010001540.1:0-163954 GCA_011037195.1 Triatoma infestans | reverse complement strand
CCAGACTATGAAAACTTTATTTTGACTACCTACTAATTTCAATAAAGATGACCAAGCAAATCTCACACTAGTATCGAATGCTAGGAGCTAATTGCATAGCAAAGCTTAAACTTACCGAGGTGTCACACCACGGAGTAGTCCAACACCACTCTATTCAAGTTAATGGCAACTATAATTTTAGTAAACATTCCAAGTTCGGAAAAAATTTATCAGTCATTATTGTTTTAATTGCATTAAAAAGAAAAGGGAATAGCTAAGTGGTACTGGACTCTCACGCGGAGGACCCCCCGGGTTCGAGTCCAGCTGTGGCTACCCTTAGATTTTTATCTTCCTAGGAGCCTTTCAGATCACTGTCCGGTGATGGACAGTGCTGCGTAACGAGGGAGAAAACTGACGGAAGCCGGCAGTGCACTGAGGAGATCCGGGCGGAACAATGACCATAGACGTTTAACGCGCCTAAATTAAAAAAAAAAAAAAAATGGCATAATGTGGGAGGGGGGGGGGTTTCACAACAGATTTTTATTTGTTCTTACAGCTTCCCAAATAAGAGGTATTTGATCGTTGTAAATTTTCGAAATTGAGGGTTTCACGGAAAAATCTGTTTGAGGTCTCCTGAGAACGAAAAAAACATGTGTGTTTGTGTGTTTGTATATGTATTATTATTATTCCCAAAAGGGGAGGGGAGTAAACCCTACGCTATCCAAAGCCCCCTCGGGCCCATATAGCTGCCCCTAAAGAATACCTACCACTGGGACTAGAATGAAAATCCAGGCCCAGGTTTTAACCATCTAAGTTTCACAACAGACCGAACAAATCGGACGAAAACCTTAAAAGGACACAGCTTAAGATCCTCTACCGACATCCTATTCCGGCCGAAGGTCCTAAACCTAATCTCCTCACAACCCAAACAATTCGTCATCAAATGCATGGGTGTTTCCTCCTCAGTTTCACAAACTCTACAAAAAGGGTCAGGCACAACTCCCATTATATAGAGATGTCTCCTTAAACCACAATGCCCAGTGAGGAATCCAACCAGATACCTGAGGGAGGTCCGTGAAAGACATCGGACCCCACTACTCAAAGCTCCGTCCGGGCCCCCAATGAGCATTTTAGACTGCCGACAATCCACTGCACCCATCCATAAGGATGAGTGCTGTGAGGTCAACCACGTCTGAAAGCCCGACAAACATGTGCCAGAAGACACACCAACAGAAGGCTCTGGACCAATGAAAGGGAGAGAGGCACCTAATTTGGCAAACCTATCCACCTCCTCATTCCCAAAGATTCCCATATGACCTGGAACCCAGACCAGAAGCACATCCTTTAATAAAGAAAGATCTTCCAGTCTTCTAGAACATTCCAACACCAATCTGGAGGTGAAGACACATGAATTAAGCGCCTTCAACGCAGCCTAGCTGTCCGAGCAAATACAAACACCTTTTAAATTAGTGTTACGCACCCTCTCATCCAAAATACAGCAAAGAATTGCATAAACCTCAGCCTGGAAAACGGTGGCCCACTCACCAAGAGACGCTACCAAATGATCTCCCGTCTCAAAATAGACGGCAGCCCCAGACCTACCATCCATCCTGGAACCGTCCGTGTAGCATCGGAGATAATTCTCAGGAATCACACCAGAAGGACCCAGGGTTAACCAATCTTCCCTAGAAGGCAACCTAACCCTGTAGGAATGACCAAAGACAAAAGTCTTCAAATTCCTATCAGAAGGGAAACCTGTAATGGGAATCCTTAAAAGCATCTCACGATAAATGGTAGAATGACCATATCGCTTACCCCGCCAAAAACCTGCCTGTTTAATTCTATAACAGGCTTTCATTGCCTGGTTTTTCACCTCCACAAAAAGAGGTGGAATCCCTAACAAAGTCTCCATAGATGCGGTCGGTGTCGTCCGAAACGCTCCAGTCACCGCCAGACAAGCCAAGCGTTGGACTTCTTCCACCAGCTGCCTAGCAGATCGTGTTTCAATGCGACGCCACCACACCAAAGCCGCATATACCAATCTAGGTTTAATGACCATACAATAAATCCAGAACATCATCTTGGGAGTGATTCCCCAGTTCCTACCTACAACTCTTCGACATTGCCAAAAGGAGATTATCGCCTTTTGATGTTGTGTCTTAACATGTTCCGACCAGTTCAATTTACTGTCGAGAACTACTCCAAGGAACTTCATTGATTTGCTAACCTGTATGGAAGTACCTAACAACCTAGGAGGTGTAAAAACCTACTATCTTCCTTCTATGAGTAAATAGAATTGCCTGGGTCATAATAGGATTAATAGAAAGACCCTTATCCTGTGTCCAACAATACACCATGTTAAGGGCGCTTTGCATTAGGTCCGAAATAGTGGACAAACAGCGCCCTAACAATAAAATAACACCATCATCGGCATATGCTTGCACATAAAATCCCGATGAATTCATCCTAACCAAAAGGTCATCCATGACGATGCACCACAACTTAGGTGAGAGACACCCCCCTTGAGGGCAACCTCTCCCCACTTGTACTATCATGGTGCGCCCGCCAAGGGAAACCTGTATAACCCTACTCCTAAGATAGACACCTATCCAATTGATTAAGACGGGATGTATACCTTTTCGTACCAAGGCATCTTCCAGAGCATCAAACGATACTCTGTCAAATGCCCCCTCAACATCAAAGAAACACCCTAGGGCATATTCTTTTATTTCCAAAGCAGATTCTATCCTTCCGACGAGACAATGTAATGCAGTCTCTGTCGACTTACCCACCATATAAGCATGTTGGTTAGGATGGAGTGGATGATCCCTTAATGGGCCATCAGTAATATACCTATCCACCAACCTTTCCAAAGTTTTCAAGAGGAAAGACATAAGACTAATGGGTCTAAATGCCTTGGGGTCGGAGTAGTCATTTCTTCCCGGCTTGGGAATGAAGACTACCCTTACTTCTCTCCATAATGTTGGTACATAACCAAACACAAACATCCTTTAAACAATCTTAACAATACCTTCGTCAGCACGTCCCCACCCTTTTGCAACAGACAAGGATAAATCCCGTCTGGTCCAGGTGACTTGAAAGGTGAGAAACTTTGTACTGCCCAACTAACTCTATCATGTGTGACAACCTTATCTAAGGTGGATACATCTTCAAGGTCCCATCTCCTACCACCCACCAAAGACGAAGCAGCATTTAAACCAATATTATCCGGGAAGTGAGTATCAAGCAAAAGCTGCAGTGTCTCCCCTTCCCCCCCTGTAAAGGAACCATCAGGGTATCGTAGGGTACCTAACTGACTGTCCCTATCCTTACTAAGAATCCGTACCAATCTAGATGATTCCTGGAATGAATTTATATCCTCACAAAAGGATCTCCAGGAATTCCTCTTGACTCTCCTCAGAGCATATTTATATGCTCTTTTAATACTGTTTTAACTATCCCATGATTCCGAAGAATCAGCAAGGACAGCCTTCCTGTATGAGCCCCTTACCTGTCTCCTAGTTTTTCCAACGAAGAAGACCACCAGGGATTCTTACTACCCTTAACCACCTTGGGAGGACAAGACTCCTCGAATGAGGATCTAATGTGTTCATGAAGAATACCAGCCTCCCTTTCCAATTCCTCTATGCCATCAGGGGCTTCTGATTGGATAGTCAGTTTATCTTCAATAATTCTAGAATATAAACCCCAATCCGCCCTCCTGGGATTCCTAAACTAGCCAGGGTAATTGGATCAATCCCCAGACTAAACCTAATCATCCTGTGATCGGAGATGGAAGCCTCAGGACTCACCCTCCAATCTTTAATCAGACCACTAAAATTCCTAGAAGCAAGGGAAATATCAATAACCTGTCTTCTAATCCTAGTAACAAAAGTGGGTTCAGTACCCCCATTCAGGACCTCTAATCGCGTGCCCACCAGGAAATCCATGAGAGCGCGACCCCTACCATTGGCGTCGCTGCTGCCCCAGACAACATGATGTGCATTCGCGCCACATCCTATTATAATAGGTATGTCATTGGTCTCCGAATACCGAACCAAACCCATGAACTACTGAGGAGGAGGAGAGGGGCCATCATAGGGGAAGTAAGCCGAAGCCACAACTACGTCGCGACGACGCCCACCAACCCCCAGTCCAACCCTCACCGCCACCAAGTCCCGAGAGCAGAACTGTCGAAGCAGGACAGCGTCGACACTCCGACTGGCAAGAATACATGCCCTAGGAATGTCCCCGCCATCCGCCACGAACAGTCTGCCTCAACCACACTCAATCCTCGAACCAAACCTTTAAAGGCATAAGGTTCTTGTATTAAAATAAAATATGTATGCAACTTAGCAATACAACGGCATAAGTTAGCCGTTGCATCTTTGCTATGCTGCAAGTTAACCTGAACCATGTCTACCCTGTCAATCATAGTAATAAGTCAACTAATGTAAGAAATGGAACTTCTGACAAACTTGATAGCAGGCAGGAACAAAAATAAATGAATAATAATAAAATAAATAAATAAACAAATAATAATAAAATAAATAAATTTAAATAAATAAATAGACAAATAGATAAATATAAATAAATAAATAAACAAACAAATAAATATAAATAATAAACAAACAAATAAATATAAATAAATAAATAAAAATAAAAATACCTGCCTTACATATCTTTCCTTTTTCCTTTGACCACGTTTCAGAAATCGCCGCAGGAGGACAAGTCCTCCGCGGCTCCTCCTGACACGTTCTCCTCCAGAGCAAGCCTTCCCTGCCTCTGGATATTTTTCCAGATTCCCACCCATTAGTGCATCCAGGCCCTGGTCACCCGACTCTGGATGTACAGAGGAATTACCCCCACCACCGGTGGCCCCCTCCTCTAAGGGGCCCGTGGGTGACGAATTTAAAGTTAAAAACATATAATAAATAAAATTAAAAATTCATCTCCAGAGCTCTCCACCCTCCACGGAGCCTCACAATTTGGGACGCTTTGAAGAAGCGCCAGAGCTACCCTAGAGATATAGCGCCCAGGGATTGTGAACCATGGCCCACAATACCCGGGAGCTCACCCATGCGTTCTTTACGCTAGCCGATTGACCAGACTGGGTTAGGCTCTGGCCGCCTGTTTAGTGGAGTCAGGAACCAAAGTGGTGTGTTGGACTGCAAGGCACGCCGAGGAAACTTGCCTCCAGCGAGAACCTGCATCCTCAACCACCAGGACTTCCCTCCCCCACGACACAGGTATCCACACACGGCAAACATGTGGGTGGCACCAGCACGTGCCACTGGCGTGTAAGACTGTAACTATGTAAGTGTATAATGTTAAGGCGTTTAGGTGTAAGTGATGCAATATGAATTCCCACGGAGGCTCCGCAGCAAAAGAATTCGCTGCAAGAGATTCAGGCCGCACATAAATTATGGCGACCCAAACAGAGGGCAGAAAAATCTCCACCAACTCACACTCCTAATGGGAAAACCACTGCACTTGTTAGTCTGTAATTGTAGCTGAGGTACGTGGGAGTGCTAGGTTCCCAAATAGCCCGAAGGCTACCCTCTGCGTTCACCCTCCAACTTAGCCACCCACGCTTCCACAAAGTGGAGCGCAGATGTTTCCGGAGCCAGCGACGAGGACGCGTTGGATGGGCTAGAATGAGGTTCCGCGACGGAATAGCCGTCTCGAGAAACATAGGGAAGTTTCACCCTATGTGAGTACGAATACTCCCTCAAACCTTTGGCTCCAACTGACAAGGTTAATTAGAATTGTGTGTCAAGGAAGTGTGCTGACGAGGAAATACATAAAAAGTTTAATTTTTTTTTGTAATTAAACGGTTTCAAAGTGTGGAAGAAAGCTAAAGAAAAACAAGGAAGGAGACTAGTAGGAGAATTGCTACCTTTACTGTAACGCCCCTTTTTAAGTAGAAAGCATGTGCTTGTAAGGTGAGGGCGGTTGGGTAGTTAGATCTGTAAGGCGGGCAAAATAATTAAAAGGGGTGTACTAGGGAATGTTACAGAGGGTAGACGGGTATGGACTGTATAGGTTAGCTAGGGGCATGTTGAGGCCTGTGAAAATAGAAGTTATACAGTGAGAGAGAGAGCTCTTGTCGATAACTAGAGGAAGTGAAGGAGGTTAGAACTTAGACTGGAGAGTGAATCTCAGTTTGACATGATCCTGGAAAACTCAATTACTTTGCGAAGAATGCCTTGCAATCGGCCATTTAACTGATCTCCACTAGAACCTTACTTCTGTCCAACTAAACGCCATTAAACCTGCACTGTTTTACTTTCTAATATTTTGTTCTAATTCGTACAAACCATTGTTTTCAATGCATCCGGATAGTACATTCATAAACTTATGCGCTCCATTTATGTTAATTATCAGATTTTTTTCTTTTCTTAATTACAAATTAAAAACATTCAATTGTCAAACCCTCACACGTACTTTCTGTTTCACTGCAATTAATAAAATTATAAAAAAAAAAATATGAAATTTTCGTTAAATTAGAAATCAGACCTCTTCAAATACACCTCAAACAAATGCAAACATGGCTAGTTAACTGGCGATTTAAAACGAATGCAGTGAAATCAAAATATATAGTTTTTTAAATTTTATCAAATATCCTTCCATCTGTCGTCATTACACAGAACCCTATTCCATCTGTCGTCATTACACAGAACCCTATTCCATCTGTAAACAATATACGTTACCTTGGACTATAGCTAGACCCTAGGCCAGTGATTCTCCACCAGGAGCAATGCCCCCTGCGGGGAGGGGTTACTGTTTCAGGGTGAAGGAATTGAGATGCTTACTCGTAATAAAATTAAATACAATTTTCATGTTGCTTTTTTTTTTATAAATAGTAATACAGGGAGTCCCAAGGTATATGGATAACGACTTTTTCTCGGAAACTAAGATAGCCTAAAAAAAATCTAAGAAATATGTGTCCTCGTAGTTTTTTGTTAGAAATGGAAATTTAATTTGCAAATTTGTTTTGGTGCTTCCAGAAGCGAGATACAGCCACCATTTACTCCTTGGCTTCCTCTATTTATTGTAAGAAAAATTTACTTGAACGGTTTTTTTCTGTGAGCGATATTTTACAAGTTATGAATGAAAACATGATTGCTATAAGAAATTTCAAAATAATATTATAACGGTTTTTTGATTGAATAAGAAGAAAAGTACTATTTTATTACTCCTCAATGATTACTGATCTTGCTCGAACTGGCCCCCATCTTTAGAGATGCATACACATGCTTTTTCCTGCCAATTGTACCTTAAAACCAAAAAAATACATCTCTAATGGTGGGGGCCAGTTCGAGCAAGATCTGTAATTAATGAGGAGTAAAATTTATAATAAAATAGTACTTTTCTTCTTATTCAATAAAAAAACCGTTATAATATCATTTTGAAATTTCTTATAGAAATCCATGTTTTCATTCATAACTTGTAAAATATCACTCACAGAAAAAAAACCGTTGAAGTAAATTTTCCTTACAAAAAATAGAGGAATCTATTTCTTAAATAAAAACCACACCTCCCTATTTGAAAAAATGAAGTTGGTGCCTGTATCTCGCTTCTGGAAGCACCAAAACAAATTTGCAAATTAAATTTGGTTTTCTAACAAAAAACTACGGGGACACGTATTTTTCAATTTTTTTTTCTAGCTATCTTAGTTTCCGAGAAAAAGTCATTATCCATATACCTTGGGACACCCTGTATTATAATGTAATCATAAAAAGAATGTATTTTATTTTATACATAATAAACTATTAATATTATATTCTATAGGAATACATTAATCGACCCAAAAATTGTGACATCCACATCTTTACTGATTAGATTTCACTATGACTGAATTAGCTACTGTAAACTTCGTTAGAAAATGCTTACTTGCTTAATGACATCTAAAATAATTTTGTGACTTAAGGAATATTTTGGTAGTTCATCTTTTAAGAACCAAGTATATATATATATAAAAAAAAAAATACAGAAACTAATGATTCGTTGATTAGAGGAAGGAGGTATTGGTTCTAATCCCATCCAAATGTCATGAGCTCCTGAAATAAAAAACATTGTCTCAATGATCATTTTTTTACCAGTTTTTTTATTCCAATCATTCATTAGGACTTTTTTTATTATTGTTTTTGTTTAAATCATTCCGTCATTTATTATCTTTGATTTAAAACCAATCACCAAGTCTAGTTGGGAAATTTTAAAATTTCTAACAAGAGCTATAGATTAACTTTCGGCAATTTAATGACTTCAATAAGAAGTAAATATTTTTGCTTTATTTAAATATTTAGTTAAATAAATTCTCATGGATGAATGCCACAATTCAAACATTTTCTGTCTAAAGGAGAAAAAAATTAAATATTTCTTTATTTTTTTAAAGTAACGATTTAAAGATGGAATTTAATATAATTTGTCTTTTTACAAAAATGTGTGCAGAATTGAACAATAAAGAAACACACATTTACATACAAACACAAATACTACAACAGCGTATTTGTCTGCTTGCTATGCAGAAATAATCCGCAGAGACTTTTTTTTCCATTTTCTTCGCTCTTCACTAAGAATTTTTCTCATTTTTTTTTTTTTTGTTGATTTAGAGCCAAGGTAATAAGTCGGGAAAATTAAAATTGGAGCGTGAAAATTCATTTTCTTTCTCTCTTTTACAGTGAGAAGGGTACACTGTGCGTCGTATTGGTAAAAGAGAATGGGAACACTGCTGGAAATGTTTGATGATCACAAAGTGCGAGAGGTTCATAATTTTCCACAAAGTGAAACACTTTTATACTTACAGTCTCTTTCTCTCACATATACAACAATCTATCTTTCTCATCCCCCACTCTCTCGCCCTCTCACTCTTTCTGCTCTTACTGTCTTCCAGTATGCCTTCAGCCGGTACACAGTCTATTCCTCCTCTTCTCCATACAACAGTAAAGACCGTCTTGAAAAGCTTATATGCAGAATGAAACTCACTTCCAATACCCTTGTGTACAACGAAAATTGAATTTGAGTCGATCGTTGTCTTTCTCAACTGGATTATAGTCAGACAATTCATCTTTAACGTTTCCCATGGTACTACATCCTTACATAATGCTGCATGTTTAATATTGTACTTATATTCATGAACTATTACAAAAACTTTATTAACTATTCAAATTTCCTTAACATTATTATTGAAAATAATTTTCACATCAATAAGAAATAACAACAACATCAAAAGTAATAATAACACTATATTAGAAAAAATAAATAAATGAATAAATTTTGATTAAATGTCAGTCTTGTGAGTCTAGAGTGGGAAGCAAACGAATCAGTAAATAATATTAACAGAAATATTTCCCCGCAAGGGCTATATGTTACATGCCATACTTAGGGAGTAGCTACCCCACGGGTTTCACAGCTCAGTACTCCATGCACTTCATCAGAACAGTACACAACACACTTAACTACATACACTAGTAATAATATCCAAAGAGAGTATTCGTAGCATAGAAAGAGAGACAAAATGACAGGACCACTCTTTCGGACTGGAGTGGGGAAACCACATAAATACAGCGACGGGAACCAGAACGACAACAGTTCATACCACTGAGCTCACTCGCCAGTCACACTATATGTCATTACCCCTTTTCCACTCTACCATACTCTAACATTTCAAGTGTAAAGTCCAGCCAGTCAGGGTCACTTATTATATTATACAGTGTTAACCATATTTAGTTAATTCATTTAAACCAGACCATTTCTCTCCTTCATCAACCCCATTATGCACTCTGCACTTTACAGACAAGGACAAACACAGTACAAAACTAGCATCTCCGTTCCTAGTTAATTGGTGAAAGCCAAGGGAGGAGGAAGGGATTAGCTCAGTGGTAGCGCGCTGGACTAGCAACGTGAAGGTCCCGGGTTCGGTTCCAGCATGCTGCCCTTAGATTTTCCCTTCCTAGGAGCCTTCTCAGCTCACTGCTTGGTGATGGGCTTTTTTGCCTATAGCTAGGGAACGGAGGCTTGGAGGCCGGTTGTGCATTGGAGAATGTTCAGAGGCACAATAGATCTTTCAGATCGCACTGCAATAATCCCCTACAACAATCTAAATCTAAATCTAAACAGAAATATTGTATGAAATAATATTAAAATGATTACAGAAAACTTACAAAAATAAAAAATAATAAAAGATACGCAATAAGATAATGAGTAATAATAGATATTAAAAGTAAGTAATTAATTAAATTCCAACAAATATGTAGATAATTAAATTTAATACATAAGAAAATAATGTATCCGTACTTTTAAAATTTTAGCACCATTTTCAGTTTTGTGTGAACCCATGAGACAAAAATCACGTTTTTACAATTTGTGTTCTCTCTGTATCTGTTTGTTCCGTAGTTATGCAAAATTAGATGAAGGATAGTTACAGGCAGGTAGACTTAAAGTTGCTTCCCCCAAAAACTGGCTACCTTTTTTTCATAATCCCCCCCCCCTGTATTATAAAGGATGATGAAACCAAGTGAAACCAAGCACTCATATCTAGCGTTGGATTCACAAAAAAATGTTAGACAATGAAATCTATTAAAAATGGAATTTGCTACAACTTTTGTTCTTTTGGGTTTGGAAAAAAAAAATTGATAAGAAAATATTCATTTATTTGACAAGTGATAGAAGTAGGACATTTTACACACTCGAGTTCAAAGTTTGACCGTTTGACGAGCTCAGGTCAATGAAACTGACGTAAGCTGTAAAAAATACTACCCTCACGAATTGAATTGCGACCGTATTAAATTGATTCTTAATTTATGAATCTAATAAAATGTGAAAAGAAGCAAATATTGAGAATGTATTTTAATTCAAGTCTCTCTCTCGATAACCTATTCCGATTGGTATAAACTCAAATCCCAGATATAGCGGATTAGAGGTTATTCCAAAAGGAGCAGGTTATAGAGAGAGAGAGAGAGCGAGAGAGAGAGAGAGTATTTGAATTTATTAAAATATATTCTCAATATTCGCTCCATTCCACATTTTCTTATATTCATAAAAATTGAGAACAATTCAACCCTGGAGTGATTTATATTTTACAACACTCGTCCAGGTTTAACTCTGAACTCGAGTTTTTAAAAAGTCTGCAATGCCTAAGAATGCCAAGGTCTTCCATTGCAGCTCTACAAATCAATCTTAGAGCGACTTACTATCTCTTCTTTGGCAATTCTTCACCATACTTAAATCAAACCTAACAAACACATCAGGCTTTCTCTGATCGACCAATTAGTTTCTTTTCTATCCTCGATAAAATATTCGAGATTCCTCGTATCCATTAAATTTTCGAAGCTATTAAAATAGTCTTTAATGATCAAATTGACTTTCGCAGCTTCGATTCGACAACCAGCAAGTCCAACGCGTTTGAAAACCGTATCACATGAGCAAAAACATTTGTCAGCTTGATTATTCTTGCGTATCTCATGGGGCTTTGTGACTATAATGATACTGCTGAGGGAGCTCAAGAATGTTTTTCGTAGTCCTTATTCACACTTCAATCATCTTTATCTGATCAGAAACTAAAGACTCTCCCAAATCCCTGACTGCCCTTTCTTACGGGTGTGTCTCATGGAAAGTCTTTCTCCCCTTTGCTATTTCTTTATACAGAAACTACTTTATGTCATATTTCAACACTTCCAAAATACACACCTTTACTGAAGATATTGCCATTCCCTTAGTACTTACTAGTCCTTAAATCGTTGTCCGCTCACTTAAATTTCATTTTCTCTAGAACTTTGACTATAAAGTGGCCAACTTTCATAAATCCGAAACAGGAAGAAAAACACCAGTCTTCTTGTACAATTTTTTTATCCCCCAAGTGAACATATCTTGGTCCATGCTTAGAAGGTGGAGTTACTTGAAACTTCTCCCTAAGATTTGATTCAAGAGATACGCATTATTAACTAGGAGACAAACGCTCAAAAGTAATAGTATAGAATAAATGGGGGTTGAACTTGAGTCTTTTGATCTTTATGGACTACAGAATAGAACTGTTTAGAACATCTAAACAATTCAGAATTGCTAAAATTTAAAATAATTAAACAATTTAAAATTCAAACTCCACAATCTTGAAATCCTTCCGTCGCTTGGTAACCGTTTCCTTGTTACCAAGCGTTATGTAATTAAAATATTCAGAAATATCTCAAAATTTCATTTAAATCTGAACATTCCGAAGCCGGTTACAAAAAATTCTATCAAAATATAACTTCACACCGTAATCCTCTAGCAACAGATCGGCCCTCAACCACACTTCCCTCTAACCTCTTCAATGGGTTGAAGCCATTTGGTCTTACGATTAAATTGGGTGACCACAGTTCAAGCCTTCTAAGGTCATTTAAAGTTACCATTCATCTTTCTTAATTATACCTATTAGAGTAATTGTTAAAATTTAAAACAAGTTAAAAAAAAACTTTTTCTAAAGAAAAATAGATATTTTTGTTGTGGTGGTCGGTTCCACAGTGCTGGAAAGCATCAGAGACATTTTCCTGATAGCCTGCTTCTTTTTGTGGTCATCGACTGGTTTCGGGCGTTCGCCCATCAGAGTGTAAACTGAATTTGCTCTGTGCAAGTCTGTGTTATCAAACTGTTTCACAAACACATCCTGAAGATGGCTGAACGCCCGAAACCGGTCGATGACCACAAAAAAGAGCAGACTATCACGGAAAATGTGTCTGATAGATATTTTCTATTACAATATTTATTTCGTATGTAATTATGTAACAACATTTGTATTAATATATGTGATAAAGAATATAAAGAGTTAATATTTGTGTTCGGTGAAGCGACATTATGTTCTGGAGACGGGTGTTAGAGACAATTGTTTCCTATCCACCTCCGCCGCTCTCTCCGCCGATCTCCACAGAGCTACCAACAAGATGGCAGACTGACTGACAAATTGAAGGGAACCACCCTTTAACTAAATTACAAATGGCATTACGTAGTAAAGGCGTCAACATTCCTTAAACTTCTTTCTCCCACTTACAAGTTCCAGCACTTTATTATTATTATTTTTTTCTTTTTCCATTTTTTTTATTTATTTTTTATTTAATGCAGCATTCCCTTGTATCATTTTAAGTTTAAATTTATCCTCCTTTATTTCCCCAATGGCAACAGTGAATAAGATAAAAATATTATTAAGAAGCAAATCGTTCATAAAAGAATTTCAAGTAAGATTGCACGGGGAAGCATTAAATGGATTTGACAGAAATAAATGAGCTTAGCCTTTATAGTTGTTAAATGAAATAAATGTCCTTTGGGATATATTTCTCTTTTTATTCAAATGCCTATAAATATAATGATATATCTATATATTCTGTAAATTTAACATATTGCAGTGAATAGAATAGCCAACGTAGGCGAGTATTTGCGATAAAAATTCATAAATTTCAAACAATTTTCAAGATTTAGAATAACAGTATTTTGGCATAATGTATTTAGTCTTTTGAAATCATTCCAATTCTGGCCGTACCGAAAAAGCCTTTGACGCAACAGCCTACGAACGGCCAAGGTTTGCCAGGCGGGGATTTTATTAGAGGCATGTCGTTAGCACGCCGCGGTTCCCACTGCCGTGGTTCTGGGCACTACTTGTTAGCAAGGTTCTCTACTAACTGTCGCTCTTCCCTTTTTCTCACGATGCTCCGTCAACAGCGCCTTTGCCCGCACGAGAATCGAACCCTAAATAAATACCTCGAAGGCATATGCGCTAGCCATTAAACCAAACTATAAGATCATTTACAGAAAAATTGCGAATATTATTGTCTCTATATTGGTTAACATTGAATCACAAACCAGAGTTTAACTAAAAAACAAGCGTCTATTTGACAGACGATCAGTACTCACAATAAACAAATCTACAACGCTTGCCGGGGCCATGGTTAATTATTTTCTTTCACATATAGGCGTCGCTACTGTCTCGCCCATCCTCCTTCATGGCACCATAATATCGACAGTCGACATAGTCCGATATTTAGATCTTTATCTAGACAAAGACTCACTTGGATCCGCATAGAAGATTAAAAAGACTGGAACTAAACAGACGCTACATCTTCTCTCGAGACAAATTGACCGATGCTCTAAACATTCCTTGAAAACAAAAGATTTATTTACAACACTATTACAAAGCCCCTCAGGACATACGGGTGGGAGGTCTGGGATTCAAACAAATATTCCAACTCTTATAGCATTCAAGCTTTTCAATTCAAAACCCTCAGAAGAATTACCAATACTCCATTCTATGTTTCCAACCTAACCCTTCTCATTGACCTCAAAATCTCTTTTGTCCATCAGCTAATAAAAGCATGTCACAAAAAATTCAGCGCCTCACATCCGACCATTCTAACCGTTTAGTCCAAAAACTCTCTTCAGTTTCTATCCCACACAATCTTTCCAGGAGACTGAAACGCCACTGGCCCCGCAAACATCTAACTTCATGTTAGCATTTTCTTGTAATAATTAGGTTGTGAATTTCTTAATAAAAAAAAGAAAATACATATTGACGTTTAGTACACGCGGCATTCTACTAACTATAAGACTTAGTGGGGTGGAAAAATATCTAAATTTCTGTCTTACGCCAGTACCATCATCCATAAGAACAGGTTTTGTTCTTTATAAAATTTCAATGCGATAAGATTAATTATATACACTTTTTTTTGAAAATGTATATATATACCGGATTTTAGAAAAATTCGAAATTTTTCGGATGTAATCAGCAGCCTCGCTTTTGCTCTCAGCGGAACTTCAGAATTCAATTCTTGTGGTGCTTTAACGTTGCTAGCTTTGTTTGGTAAGCAAAATTGCAGATAGCAGACCTTGGTTGGATAGAAAGTGGTAAAGGAAACAGCTGCTACTGACTACATCTGGGTATCTCCCAGTTCATGCTTCATAACTATTATACCATACTGCCCCAATTGTTTTTCCACTTATAAGTTTCTTATTAAATTGTTCAATGTTAATAGTCATGTTTTAATTATTATTAATATCTTACAAAAGACAGTATACCTATTTGTCGAATGTTGGCAAAATTAGATTTTCCAAGGCCGGACCACACTACTCTTTTCTAACATATTAACAACGATCAAGAAGTATATTAATTATGTTTTCACTTTATATTTTTGAATATAATATTTAGATTTTCATATTTTACACTTTGCCGTCATATATAATCTATTTTGACTTAATATGACTTTCAATTTTTTTCTTTATCTATTTTTTCTATAACATTTTCTATATACTAAATTCTTTTGATATTGCTAAGCATGAAATTAATTAAATTGGGCAGCATTGTCAAAACGTTTCTTTGAGTGGACGAAGCGAGAGTGAGGAAGAAATGAAACATTCGGAAAGTTTTGTGATAAAAGAAATGTTTATGTAGGAAATGACAAAGACTACAGGTATTTCAAAATAAAATCCTGAGAATAGCAGTAAATGCTCAGTGGTTCATACGAAGCAGTCAACTCCATAGAGACTTAGGGCTTCCAACAATTCAGGGATTTATTTATGAAAAATTTCAAAAATATCACTGTTATCCAAATAACTAGTAGGAGCAGTTAAATATAAAATAAGATCACGTTCAGAGCAGCTCCGACTGAAGCCCCGTCTTCTGCAAGGTATAGTGAAGTTTTAGAGTGCCTAATGGCAAACATTTCATAGTGTACTATGTAAATAATTATCTGAACTCTCAATTGTCTTTATTACTAAAAGCAATTAAGTAATTAATTATTTTATTCTGTCCTTATGAGTGGTTTATGGAAGCTTCGCTTCCTTTGCCATATTGAATGTATATTTAAAAATACCATGTATAACATAAGGTAAATATTGAACAGGTAATAATAAAAATATACAAAAAAAAAAAATGTTTATAGAGATAAAAACTGAACGAAGACTGTCCAGATTTTTCAGTGTAGACTTCATTTCATTACAAGAATGAGACAAATAAATATTATTTTATTGTGTGATTAAGCTAAATTTGTTCTGTGCAAGTCTATTTACCACACGGTTTTGACAAAAACGCCCTGATAATGGGCGAACGCCCGAAACCGGTCGATGACCACAAAAGAAGCAGGTTATCACGAAAAATATCTCTGAAGAAATTTTCTGCTTTAATCGGATCAGAATTTAATTTTTACCAATTTTGTCCCAAATAAAAGAGTAATGAGTGGACAAATAGTTCTGAAGGAATGGCGTTCTTACCTTTGTCATATTCAAAATTCCTTTGACAGTACGGGTGAATAAATAATATGTTCTACATATTTGATATGTGCAAACTTATCAATAATCGTTTCAGTATCAATTAAATAATCGTTTTATTGCTGTCAAGATAAACACTTACAGCAAGGATTGAGTAAATTTTTGCATGATAGAAATAGATAATAATAAACATACAACAAACAAAAATACATAAATAAATAATAAAATAACAAAATTTTTAAGAAGAAACGAAAATAGAATCCTCTAGTTAGTTACAAATTAATGTAAAATAAGTATAATACAACAGTAATAATTTCAAAATACAAATTATTCATATTTGATAAAGAGGAATAATGTGACCAATTTCGTACACAATTTTTTTAATACAAAAGTTTTCCAAACATTAAGAAAAATATTATTCAATTTGGTATAGTTATTTATTCTTAATAAATCAGTTAGTGAATTATCATCGAAATACTAATACTATGTAATTTGCAAGATGAAGGTGTCTAAAATAACTCAGCATGGGACATGACAAAAGCAAATGGCTCAGACTATCAATCATAATTACATAAGGGGCATGAAGGTCTAGTCCAAAACTATATGTTACATTATTGAAATGGATTCTACAGAATTTATTTCCAAACAGTCCTATTTGCCTACATATCATTAACTTATTTATATGACACTGTAAAGAGAGATTTGATTCTTCTAGTCCCGACGAACTTAAATTGCTAAAAATTGGGTTATATGAAATCTACTTGCCTCTAATCGGACATGGCAATCGGGTGTTGAACGTAGAAGAATGGGTTTTAATATGTATTCTAATCTGATAGATTATAGCAGCAATCAATTTCTATTGGTAGTAATCGACTGTAATTCCATTAACGTTAATGCCAATTACCATTAAATTATGTATAATCATTTAACTATACGTACACACAATTAATTCACCTAATTTCTGAGATTTAATACTCAATTAAATTTAGTTTTTTAATGCATTAATCAATTTTGTTTGGATAAATCTTTTATTTATTGATAATACGAAAAATAATGTAGCTGTGATAAAAGAAATCTTAATTTAATAAAAATATTACAGTTGAAATATTTAATCTTCTAGTTTTTGTTGACTGTTCTTTTTTGATTTTTTTACTTCTGATTATTGGCTTTTTGTTGCTTCAACTAAAAGGAAGTATTGATATCGAGTTTCCTTGGAAATATACGTTTTAAAGTCCCCTGAGTCCAAAAAAGTTTTTTTTTGACACAAATGTTTGAACAAATATTCTTCCCTAAATAATTATTCGATATTCCGATATTTTTTATTTTATTTTAAAACATTCTCTTATCAGAATATCTTAAAATACGAATTTCTAGAGGAAACACTTCATAAAAATTTGGCATTTGCAATACATATCCTGTATGCAAAAGAGGAAGTGTAGCTAGCAACTTAGTTGTGACACTTAAACGGCTCATAAGATCCGCCCATTTTTAAAGCTTCCTAGGAGCTGTGACGTCATTTAACTCTGCCCATAGGTTTCATAACTAAGTTGCCGAGTTATAAAATGTTACAAACATTAACTGTAATAACGAGAACAAACCTAAAACTTGTGCAACATAATATATGCTACAGAAGTTTTTAATGTTTTAATTTTACATATACAATAGGGACCAGACTTCTTTTTAATAAATTAATCATCTATGTAATAAATAGGGAGTGGATTAGCTAAATGCTAGAGCACTGGACTCAGGTTCGTGGCCCTAATTGCCCCTAGCTGCCCTAATTTCACTTCCTACATACAAATCTTTACAGTCCAGTGATGGGCGTATTGTCTGTAATGAGTGAATACTGCCGGAAGCCGGCAGTCTGTTGAGTAGGCTCCGCGGGAGCACAGTAGATCTTTCAGTCCCGTGCATTATTCCCCTTAAATAAAATAAAAATCTAACGTAAATATAAAAATTTGTTATAGGTTTTTATAAATAACAATTATAATTTTCACTAATCAGAAGAATACGAACGAACATTCATCATCCTATTGGCCGAGTGCACATTTCTGGCAAGTGTTGAGCTCCCTAAAAACCACTACCATCTATTTGTCCAAATTATAAGACAAATATCACTGTTCAAACCATATTAATTTATTTACAAAATAAATTGCTTTAATGATTGAAGTATATAGAACTTAATTAGCTATTAATACCAAGTAAACACCTCATTAGTACCAAGTAAACATCCAATATTTATTCCTTCCCATCTTTTAATATTTGGTTTAGGTGGTGATCAAATTTTAAACTAAAGACGGGGAGAAAATAAATATCTTGTTTGACCCCATGTTCGTGAACAATTATGAGTAACAAGCTTTGTCTTACAATGAAACTTTTGTAATATAAATTTATTGTTACTGAATACTGTGAAGTATAACAGAGTTTACTTCTGTCTAGAGAATCAAACATTAACTTAGCGTCTACAAAACACAAAATAGCCTTTGCTCCTGATTATTGTTATTATTATTATTATTATTATTTCTTCTTTTTTTTTTTAATTTAAGGCGCGTCAAGATTTATGGTCATTGGCGGCCGGAGACTTCTCAGTGCACTGCCGTCCTCCGGACAGTGAGCTGTCGAGTTTCCTTGGAAGAAAAAATCACAGGGCAGCACAGCTGCTCCGCGTGGGATTCCTATAAGTCAACCATTTCCCTTTCCTCTTATTATTAATTAAATTTAAAATACTGCCTGCTGAAGAATACCTTTTCAAGACCTAATCCAAATCACCTGCAACCTAAAAGATGTATTGTGGTCACCTTGGGAGTTAATTTTTGTATCTAAATTGTCAGTGAAGTGTCCAATGTGCAATTAAATATTTGTGGGTGTAGCTAAATTTTTTGCTTATGGGTGTGTTCAATTCAAATAGTTGTGCACGACAACCATTTTTACACCACATATTTTTGGTGATCTTAAAGGGTGTTAGCATAAGTGTTGTCGTAAATCTCCTGCCATATTGCCATCGGGAGAGACTTCCCCTCTATATTACCGTAATAAATAACATTTAATTTAACCACTTATATCACATTAAGGTCCATTAAACACATTGCTAAAATTCCGATTTAAAAAAACAATAAGTTTGTTGGGAATTGTGAGTTTTTTTTCAGTTTTTTATTATTTTCCTTTTCCAGAAACGCCCAACAATTTTCTTTTAGCTTAGTCAAAATATATATTTATCCAAGCCGCATTTCTTTTATTTGAAACATTTTTCCTTGCAAATTGGTTTAAGATGGCTTTTTGGGAAATGAATTTTAGGCTTTCCTTTAGGCCAAATCTTCTTCGTTTTCTTTTCCGACGCTACAGACCTAGATCTTCCTTGGCCTAATCAATACGGATAGATCACTGAGCTCTATCGATGGCCAAACGGGCGCTGACTTCTATCCCTCTCATGCCAGCCCTCAACTATCTAGCCTAGGGAAAGCCCCTTTTCCGACTATTCAATATAATTAAATCAATATAATTTATTTTCTACACTCAGACAATTTAAGGTGCAATATAAAATTTCATAAAAATTCTGTTTCTTGAAGAAAATTTTGTAACTGTGATTTGTTCATTCTCAAAAAAAAAAGAATGTGACTATTAAATTTTGAAATTGGATCGTTAGAAAGGGAAGATTGCAATCCATTTCTGTAAAAATTTTCAGTCATTCAAAAGGAAATAAAACTATTTAAAAATTATAATTACGTAATAATGCAAAAGAAACTAATATACAACCAGGAAGAAATGGACATCATTCCAGCATTAGCGACCAACCTCATAAGTTACAAGAGGGCGAGTAACTGCGAAATGTGGCTTTATGCAAGTACTTTTCACTACCAGGGATTTCTTTTTTCTTCGAAGATTCTATTTTAATCTAGTTCAAGATATTTAATCAAAATGGATTTACTTAAAATGTACCCTATTTGCTACAGGGACTAATTGGAATTTTGTCACTTAGAGGAATTAAATAAGTTATAAATTAGTTACAAAAAATCTTAGCTTCCTTGTATTTTTGAATTTTTGTCCATATATTCCGTGCATAAATAACAAAAGGTTTGTTGAATAAGTAGAATCGGTGTAATCATAATTTATTTTATTTATTTATTTATTTATTAACAAGCTTATAGGTGCAACACATTTAGCCCGGAGTTGCTACAAATGAAAAAACAACTTAAAGTACACATTCCATGAATTAAAGTAATAAAGTACAAATAATAACAGACAAGACAAAAAAAAAGTACATAATTGAGGTGATGAAAAACTAAGGAAGAAAAAACAAAAATAACCAGACCGGTACATAAACAAAAAAGAATAACCCAAATGACATCATTCGTTTATCAAAAAACTTTTAATTTTTAAAGCCTCAGAAACATAGTTATAAACATCATAAATTTGTAATTTAGACACAATTGATAACAAGGTCTGGTACTGATGCTGGGGAGGTGACAAGGAATCAATATACTTTGCTAAGTAATATGTACGTAAAACTTGGTAAACGGGGCAGTCAAATAGAAAATGGATTAAAGAATCGGGGGCCAAATCATGGCTCAGACTGCAGATACTATTACTGTCAAAAACATATTTAATGCTATTACAGTACAGAGTTGCAATTTTAAGGTTTGCTAGTCTTAGCTGAAATATAATCCTTAATAACTTGATTGACAATTCCAATCTAAATAATTCTCTGTTAGACCTAAGGCGCTTAAATTTCTGTACTGTGCATTAAATCTGCAAGTATCTACAACATAGTGGATATCTTCACTTATACACATATTGAATCTGTGTAATCATAAAAGAAATAATAAAAATCCCCACTTTCCTTCTCTTTCTCAGGCTCAAAGCCTTGTGAAGGCACATCTGTGTCGGTCGACTGACATGTCGATGAAAGTATGTTCCTAATCTAACAAATTAAAGAAATTATAACCCAATTCAGAGAGAGATTTTCCGAGCATTCACAAATAAAACTGTGATTACTCGTGGTTCATTCATACTTGGTGGAAATCTCTACCAAAATCAGCACATAATTTCTATTCCCCACAATCTTATGCGTTATAACTTCTCCCAACCAGTTATTAAAAACTGTTTATATGTTGCAGAAAATTAACACTTAAATTTTATGTTTATTGAACATTTACCACAATGTTAATGGAATCGTAATTTTATAAAAATTATTATTCTTTTTTTATTACGTTTATTGGTAAAACGGTAAATTATTATTTTTGTTTTATTGGTATTGTTATGTTTCTATACTCATAATGGTAAGAAAATAAAAATCATTTTATACGCTCACTTATATGATGTTTACTTTTATGTTTATGACACAGGGATTTATTGATCTTCTAAAGTTGGAATAAGTTGATAGTTAACTTTTGTCCCTTGATATTAACTCCGCTTTTATGAGTATTTTTTTCCTTCTTGCCATTTCGCAATTTGTTTAGTTTTATTGATAAGTATATTCCATTTATTCTAATCAATTAATTTTTTTTTTTATTCCATCAATTCTAATTAATTAAATTTTAGATGTTATGAATCTTTGAAAGAAAGTAAATATAATAAACATTAGCACTTAATCAGGAGCATCACACAATTCAACTACCCACAACTGTGTTTCAATACTAGGTAAGCTTATTGATGACGGAAACAAAAGGGTATGGTGAATACTGCTATGTATTTAAGTAAAATGTTGACTGGAATATTAATCCGGCTGATTGCTTAGCATAAATCATAGCTTTGTTATATAAAATTTAATTATTTTAAATGAATTAAGATTCGACCATAGATTAAACAAAATATGAATAATCATAAAAAAACTGTTATTGAACAAAGTAATATGTTCCAGTTATTTTATTCTAATATTTTGTGTGTTACAAAGTATTGACTTGTTCCAAAATACCCTGTTTAACATTAAACATCAAACATTTTACAATTTAAATGTAGCTCGTTTATAAAAATAATTATAATAGGACACATCGTGTTTTAGATAAATAATGTTCAGTTCAATCGTTTAGTTTAATAACTCCCATTAAATTAACGTAAATTTAAATTAATTCACTTCAATTTACATAATAGCACTTTATCTCATAATATACTGATCCCTTTTCTAAGATAAATGAGCATTTGAAATACTTTTATTAATAATAAAATTTGAGTTTATGGTTTATGGTTACTTGAACGAGTGTTTAAAGTCTTGTTTAAATTCCAGTAACGAATAGAATCTGAGTCCAATTACGTAATTTTGTTTCTGACAGACACTCAAATTCGTATACTACAAGCACCAAAGAAATGATAGCTAAGGCGGCTAGACGACTGTAGGGGTGGAAGGATAAGAAAGTATTTTAAAGCAAATATTCTTTGAGAAGATTCGTTATAATAATCCTATAAATAAGTCGGAAAACTTTGTTAATTTAATGAATTCTTAATTTCCCATTTTCTACATTATCCATGTATTTTATATAAATTAATTAGTAGATTTATATAAAATATCGCAAAATCATATAAGTAAATTAATATTTTGAACTGGTGGCGACGCAAAATTGCTGGTGATACATTGTTACTTACAATATATGGGCCAAATAAACAGGTGGCAGCTAGCAAGAATCCCACTTGCACCCCACCGATCAATACAAACAACCACGTACATCCTATTCATTCATTTATTACATTCGTTTCAAGGATTTTGGTAACAAATGTCAAGTCATTAATTATATTGATCATTCAATATAAATTTGCTCGAGTAAATTAGAAGATTAAAAAAAATGTTACTATAGTAAATTTATAAGAAGGTTATATAGTATAAGACAAAACAACCAATAGGAAAGGGGAAAAATAAATGCAACTTAGAAATAAAGCAATAATAAAAATAAAAACTAGTTCAGTATATATCTAACAAAGATTAAGCATTATTATTATTTATTCCCTTTTAGATAATAAATGTTCGTTACATCAATATTTAAATACTGATGTAAATGAGATTTGCATCAGATTTAGAATGAGATTACCATAGATTTAGAGTTTCGGAAGAAGTTTATTAATCATACCGACGTAGAAATGTAGATTCCATTGTTCCATGTTCACTTTCTAGCAAAAAAGAACTGGCTATGACGGATACAATTCAGATACTATCTACAGCATCGCTGATCCAACCTTTCATTCAATAAATATTTCTCAGTTCAGCTCAATGGTCGTGCTCTGTACTTCCGCATGGAGGTTCCAGGTTCAAATGTGGCAGTACTGCCTTTAGATTTTTTCTTCCAAGGAGCTGCCTGTTCGGTGACGGGCAGAGTTGTTTGTGACGGAATCGCACTGAGAAGGCTCCAAGGAGCATAGTAGACCTTTCAGATTGCACTGCACTATCCCCTAATACTATCTGTAATCTAATACGTATGATAGTATGTTTATCACTTCCACTACACTACAAAAGGAAGGATTTTAATCGTGCTATTTTGGTAAAATTCAGGTATTTAAGAGTATATAAACTAAGAACTATCATTTCTTTTCCCAACATTTTCCCTAATAAATTCCTATTAGGATCTAGCGCACCCGCCTTTGGAGCGAGAATTCAGTGTTCGAATTGAGTGTTGACCCAGCATCTTGAGAAAAAGTGGTGAGCTGGAAATAGTAGCACAATCTACTAGCGAAGACCATAACTAAACGGCGGTGGAAAACGCGAAGTGCTTTTCAAGTGCCCCCAATATAAAACGGGCGTCTGACAAGCAGTTGCCCTTAATGAACTGTTGCGCCAAAGATTTTATTTATTTATGTTTTATTTCCTAATTAAATTAGCTTATGGTTGTTAAAAGTTAACTGTTAAATTCAGAATAGCTTTGTTACAGCTTCACTATAACAAGATGACACTGACGAGGAGAGGATGATGTCCTCTGCTCTCCCTAAATCCTTTTAAGATATTTTTCTTTTCGCAAAATAGTTTCGAACAGAAGTTTTAGGTCTCTCTCTCTCTCTCTCTCTCTCTCTCTTTCTCAGTCTGTGTATATACCTATATTGTATATATAGAGATTTAGTAGACCAAGCTTGAAGAAACTCATTATTGTACACAACAGTTTTCAGATAAGTTTTAGTAAAGTCGTATTTCCGATGAATCGCTTTTCATGAAACTCTTCAAACACATTTCAGTTAATTAATGTGCGGCAGAACCATAAAATATCCAGGAATGGCATTTCAGAGGGCAGCCTAAAGTCTTTTCCTCCAAAAGCTATAATTTCAGATTAAAACTCAAGATCTAAAATTTGTAACGATTTTACGATACTTCCGCTACATAGCAATAAGAGAAAGTAAAAATATTTTATACAAAGTACAATCACTTAAAACATTACTTTATATAATAAATGCAGTTATATTTATTATGCAAGGTTTAGTAAAATACGCCTTCCGATACTTTTGAAATTCTTTTGTATGAAGTTCGTGTTTATATAAAGCATAAATTTAACTTACACATGCTGTCAATACTCAGGAATCATTCACTCTAAAAAGCTGTCAAACTCGTGACTCGCAAAGCCTCTAAATGGGGGAAAGAAAATGAATGTTGATATATTTAAGGAAATCGGACAAAATGAATAAAATAAAATTTAAATATTTTAAATGTTTTTTTGTTTTTTCAATCATAATCCATTCATTTATTAAACCATGATCTGAATGAACTCAATGGTTTTTCTCTTTGTTAGGTACCTTTCAATGCGTGTGTGTGTGTGTGTGTGTGTGTGTATGTGTGTATGGGTGTGTGAGTGTGCATCAACAATCAGCCAGTTAAATTATGGCTAAGTGGATTGCATGTGAAAATACTTATGAGATCGACAACAGAATAAAATTTAAATACATGTGGGGGTATTGAAATTTGAAATTAAAAAGCTCTTGAACAATATGATCTATGAACAATAAGCGGCACTTCACAACTACAGTTTTGGATAGTTTTTGTTTTTACATATACAGCTTATTTTACAGATTATTATTATTTTTTTTTTAATTGAAAAAGGCACACTGGGTGGGCAGTGTATCTGGGCCCTCGTGCACACCCGCCCGTATAGAAAGCCCTCTACTTTATACTTCTTTTTTATTTTTTAATATTTTCTGCATAAGAGACACCATGGAATATGGACTAATGTTCAGTGACGTATTTAGTATTTGATCAGTACTAATGCTAGTAAAAAGTTCCTAAGACTCGCTTTCCTTCTGAAACACAAAACAAACTGATGGTTAAATAATATAATTATCAGAATTTAGGTTTCCAATAATCAAAATTATCAGAGATTCTTGTTAGTCCCAGCATCAATTTGTGTTTATGGTCTGATTTAGGGCGTTCATCCATTTTCAGGATATCTTGAAAACAATGTGGTATCCCTGACATCTTGGAATAGGTTCGGTGACAAAAAAATGGAGCAGGATAATACGGGAAAAAAATTCTTATAAACTCATTATCAAGTGATCGACCACTTCCGCGCTCCTGACACTGAACATTGTATATTCTTCACAATATGTGAGTCGTGCGTTGTAAATTTTTACCACTATTTCTACTTGGTTAAATTTTTTATTTGTTTAAGGTTATATATATATATATATATATAACAATTTACTATTTCTGAGGGCCAAGATAGCAGATAGTTTTATTGAGCCGTGTGGATCGCATCATACATAAAAACGCCGTAGAATTAGAAACTGGCGGGGCCCAAAGCAGACGTTCGAATAAACGTCAACCTCGCTAAAACACAACCAATGATATTGGTACCTTATTTGTGAATTGTTTTGCCCTAACCTGCATAAATTACCAATAATATTTTCCTTTTATAATATTTGTACGACTAAACCTGAATTTTTTCAAAGAAATATGGCGTTAATAATCGGTAATGTTACAGTAAAAAACAGCTGTCATTGGTAATAATATTTACATTTGAATGAAAAATCGTTTTACTTGAGTGATGTTAGAATAAAAATATCATTGAGGTTATTTTTTCTCTCTTTCTTTTTTTTTTTTTATTCAAATCCCTTCTTCCGTGCTAACAACAGTTACGTATTACACAGCCTGTTCTCATTACGCACGTCAAACCAGAGCTGTCAACATCACCCATCATATAGCTCTTTTGTTTGTACACACACACCCTAATGTCAGTATTCTCTTCCACCTCTCGCTGTTACTATAGGGGGTTGTAGAGTGGGATCTCCATGTTAACGGGTTTAACACTTCAATTGTGCCCGCACTCTTCTTCCAGCCTCTATACCCAATACTTCATACACCATCTTCACACTCTTCTAAATCTCCCTCCATACCAACATTCACAGTAGGATGATTCACTTTTACCATGTACAGTCTCTTCCGTCAGACATATTGTAATTTAATATTATAAATTTTTACTTTTTCTTACAGCTGAAAGAGGAAGCATAGCGAGCGTTCATGTCAAAATTTTTGAAGTGAATTTTTAGTGCAAGTTCATGTTTTGAATAGGAAAAAGTGGTTTTCAGAAATGAATCTAGTGTGTGTTTGTGTGTCTACATAGATATTCTTGAGTAACTCGCAAAAAGTTGTAACTTGATATTTCGAGTGGTATTGGATATTAAAGCTACATGGGGACGTGACAATAAAGTTTTGGTAAAACTCGGTTAATCTAAAATACCACTTTATTGAATAAGTTTTTTTTACAATTTTCTCAAAACCAGATTTTTCAACGATTTTCCCTGAATCAGAGACATTTTCCGTGGTAGCCTGCTTCATTTTGTGGTCATCGACCGGTATCGACTGTACAAGGAACGATTTACCGAACACATCAGATCATACAAATACAACAAAGTTGACTCAAATTACGCCAATCACCTAAAAACTAACAAACACAAACCCGATGACATAACGACCACGATGAAACTAATACACTCTGGCCACAAAGGACGACGACTTGACATAGTAGAACAACTCGAAATATATAAGCGAAAAACACAAAACTTAATAAATGAACAGACAAAATTTGCTAGTGAGCCATTATTCAGAACACTCTTCCCACAATAGCAACAGAAACACAATTACACACGCAACAAATAGTTCTTAAATAGATTTTAAGGTTAGGTTTAGTTTTAAATCTACTATGTACATATAACTTTACTAGTTTAGATATATATATTTAAAAAAAAAAAAAAAAAGTGCGTATTTGGATGATGTATGTGAGTGATGATGTGACATGGTTTGTGGGATGCATAATAAAAAACTTAATTATATAAGAAAACATAATTAGGTATACATGCTTGCGAGGATGTGAGGGTTGCGTGAAAAAGTGAAAGAATGACTGGAATTTCTTAATTCTTTGGAACTGGAAAAACTTAACTTAATTATATAAAAAAAAAAAAAAAAATCGTTCAGTTTTAAACGAATGAATGAATTTTAAAATGTTACTTTAATCGTTGTTTAATTTTATTTAGATTTATTTTGTGTATCTTATTTTTTATTTTTATTTTTTGTATATTCTTAATATTTTTATATATTCTTAATATTCTTATTATTCTTCTTAATATTCTTAATATATTTATATATTCTTAATATTTTGGTTAGTTAATTGTGAAGTAAGTCTCCCTCCAACAACAGAGTTTAAAGATTAGACCCCCGCGTCCACTGTAAGAAAAGAATTTGCCCTTTAACAACCCAAACACGTGTTTTCCCACCCATCTGGCCACATCCCTTTACCTAGTTTAAGAGTTTAGTATTTTAAAAATACACCTCAGTTAGTGTGAAACTAAGTCTCTGTACGAGTCTGTGTTGGCACACTGTCTGAAAAAACGCATCCTGAAGATGGGCGAACGCCCGAAACCGGTCGATGACCACAAAATGAAGCAGGCTACACACGGAAAATGTCTCTGATGCTTTCTAGCTCTGCGGAACCAACCACCACAACAAATTTTCCCTGAACTTTGTATGCGTTCAGAGTAATCAAATAGGTTTTAAAAAACAATGCAATCTCAGTGAGTAGGTTTCTTTATTTTGCACAGTGTTAGCGGACGATCTCATTGATAATGACCAGGCCATAATCGTCGATGACCACGAAAAGAAAAAAGTGAAAAAAAAAATCGAAAATTCACTATAGACTTAAAGTTGCAGGTAAAATGGTGATAAATGTCACAAGAAGCGAGATTCTTTCTTGCAACTGGGCAATAATATCTATTCTGTTAATTCATTATTATATTCTGTTATATATAATCATTATATTGGTATATATTGATTGATTAATTTGGCCCCATCACCGTTACCTTTAGGAATGGTGTAACATTTAATGAAGTGCATTTCCAGTAGTGAAACTTGGGCTGTGAAGGCGAGAAACATGCCGACAAAAATCGCGTCTAACAGACCAACGCCTTCAAATAAAATGCACCCGTAAGGTTTTGATTCTCGTGAACTCTTTCGCCAAAAGTAGGATTTAAAGGAATTAATGATTTATACTTTCGAAACAGTAGTAAGGATTTAAATTGTTTAAAAACATTATATCCAAACATTATTTACTTTTGTTTCAATTTATGAAACTGTGTAGTTATTTACTAAATTAGGTATGTAAATAAATATATTGCCAATTAAATAACTCGAACAATTTCTTTGTAAAATATGTAAAAGAAATATATAAACTTATACTTGAATCTTCTGGCTGGCTTTTTGTCCAATTTTTTTAAGCAGAAGAGCTATTTATATGCATTCTAGGCTTGCTTTCTATTTAGCCAAAAAATTAATTGAGAAAATAGTGGGTCCATAAAATCAAATTATTATTCAATTGTTTATCTGATTGGATGGGTAAGGTTGAACTTAATTAAATATTAATTTATTAACTTTTAGCTCATCCCCTAATACTTTTATTAATAAGTTATTATGATTACTTTGATAGTTATAAACAACCTTTGTTAGTAAACGGGACATAATCTCATAAATATACATATATATATATATAAATAGAGAGAGCGTGAGAGAAGAAGAGTGTTCATAAGTTCAAAATAAGTTCATAAGTTCAATCACATAAAACATTTATAATACATGTTACCACTAATGGAAAGTAATTAATTAATTTACTAAAAAAATTGTAAACTCCTCACTGCCTCACTATCCACAGCTGTCCCAGATAGCTCCACAAGTCAATAAAATGAAAAACCATCCGTCGCTATGTAAAGATAGATTGATGTAATTATTTTTCGAGGAAATGTGCTTGCCATCAGATATTCCAGTATCTAATTGGTAACATTCTGTGCAAAATCTATCGAATTTCTTTTAATTATGTATATTTTGGTTAAATTTTTCAATCAAACTAGTTAAACTTGATTTCATTTCATGCCCGAATTCCAGGATTTCAATTACTGTTTTAAAGGGCTTTAATGAATAAAAAAAAGTTAGGTAAATATGAGTGAAATTTTTTATTTGCTGAACAAATAAACTGTGAAATTTTAATAAATTGCTCATAGATGCATCCGTTGCTGAGTGGACATAAGAAGCCTGGGAAACGATCAGATAGAATTGTAAATAAAGGTACATACATATATAATTTCCCCACAAATGAAACTAGGTCAGATTTTGCCATTTTTTTTAGAAATCAACTTTAACGATTTTCTTCAAAGTTTTACATCATGTTGCATAAATGCAATTCAATGTTTTCATTTGAACATTTTCGTAGAAAACTGATTTGAAATGTCCCGGAGGTTTTACCCATTAAGAATAGTATAACGTTCTTTTAATAATTATAATTTCGAAATAAAACTAACTCTGTATTGCCTGAATTCTGAGTGTGAAGAAAATAGATTGACCGGAGTCATGAAACATCTGATTTTATCAAAATCCGGAAAAAGCAGATGGGGTGAGGGGGTAAACTTTTGTTTTAATCGAAATATCCATTTTAGAAGTATTCTCATTTACCTGTTCTTTGTTATTGTTTCTTTTTCTTTTTTTAACGCTCATTAATATTTAAATATGCGAATCCATTAGAACAACTAATTTGGGTCTGTGTCGTGTACTTTTTCGCCTGATATTTTAGCACTTACCTTCCATCCCCAGAAAATTCTTTCTTTCAACCAATCTAACAAAGCAGACAAGTAAATACATCCTGATGTTGATCGCTGCTTTGTTCTCTCCCCCCTGGGCAATAGTGGTGGACGTGACTGCACATCTTTCTAGCAGATCATTGGCAGGAAAGTACTGATCCAATCGTTTACCCCTCGTATATGACAGTATTGATACGTTCTCTATTTATATGAAAATGAAAAATCTGATTTTATCAAAGTCCATAAAGCAGAATGAATGTGTGAGGGAGGAGACGATTTTTTTAATCGTAGGGCTTGCTCTACGCTATCCAAAGCCCCTCTTGATTAATATAGCTTACCCGAAGCTCGGAGCCTTCACAGTGGATTGCCGGCCACCGTTCAGTTACTCTCGTTACGAGAAAACACTGCCCTTCACAGGGCAATAGAGATTGCTAGAGAGAGAAAATTTAAGGGACATCTAAGAGAAAAATTAACTCGAATCCGGGACCTCAACGTTACTAGTTCAATGCGCCCTTCCACTGAGCTACGTATAATTTTGATCGTTGCAGAATGATTTTTTTGTTAGTAATTGAATTAAAGTGTACATGAAAACATGTAATACAACATTATATGTAACATTTATATTATTTACATTACTATGAGCGTGAAGTATCTAATTCAATAAACTTCTGCTACTCATGGTTACTGTTTGATCGTTTCGAAAACCACATTCAAAAAAAAAAAAAGATAAATTACTATTCATATACGTAAATCCAATTTTATCTGGGTCAGTTTCTTTTTTTTAAGTTAACTGGAAAATATTTCTAAATAAAATTGTTATTGTTTTCAATTAATGATGTTATATATACAGTGGCTCAAAGTGAAAATGATACATTTAAACAAATCAGTTTCAATTTTATATTTATGTTTACTATTCAAGCAGGGGAAAGTAGCAATTACATAAATTAATTACTCAAGCATTGTACTTACTGTTAATAATCCAAAGAAGTATAAAAAAGTTTATAATATCAGCATATACAACAAATTAAAATACATACTGCAAAATTAGGTCAAAATGAAAATGATACACATTCTTCTTTGTAAATGGAAAAACGAAATAAAATAATTATTTTTTTCTCTAATACTTTATAGGTAAGCCTTTGTTAGCAATTACTTCATGAAGATGTTTTGGATGGAATTCACAAATTTTCCGTGTAGTCCGGTGAAATTTTATCCCATTCCTCTTGCAAAAAACTTTGAAGAGTTTCTTTATCCGATATTACGTGTTTCCTTATTTCTGTCTCTAGTTTAGCCCAAAGATTCTCTATCATGTTATGATCTGGTGATTGAGGTGGTGTTTTTAGAATGGTAGGACAATTGAACGTTAACCATTCTTGGACTAAATGTGCTGTGCGCTTCGGATCATTGTCTTGATAAAACACAAAATTGTCCTTAATATTTAATTTTTTAGTACTTGCTCTCAAATTTTTACGCAGAATGTCTATGTCCTTCAATGAAGTGCAAATTACCTGTCCCAGCTGCTGATATACAACCCCAAACCATTATTCCACTACCTCCATGTTTTACAATGGGCCTAAGATATTTTTCTTTTAATTCTTCTCGTGGCTTTCTCCACACGTAACCACGGCCATCTGCCCCGAAGATGTTAAATTTAGATTCATCGGTGAATAAAACTCCATCCCAGAAGGTAGAATTTTTTTTGAGTACTTTTCTGCAAAATGCATTCTGACTTTTTGATTATTTTTACGTTTCTTTCAGCAACTCTTCCATGAAATTTATTTTTTAGAACGATCCTTACTGTCTCTGGGTGGACTTTCTTATGTAAATATTTTTCAATTTCACCAGCAAGTTTCGGGGCACTTAATCTGGGATTTTTCTTAATTTGTTGTAAAATCCATCTTTCATCAGCAGCCGTGAATATTGTTTTGGCAGTTGCTCTAGCTTTTTTGTGAATCGTTTTATATCTTCTCTGCCGTTCTATGATGTGTTGCACTGTCGAATGTCTTTTCTGGATCATTTCAGCAATTTCTCTTATTGACTTCCCTTTCTGATAATGAGAAACTATCAGCTCGCGCGCTTTTAATTTTGTGTGTGCACCATTTAAAAATAAAGCACTGAACTGCACAGCAGAACTCACTATAAATAACTTAATACCTCTTTCTAAGTCAACAATCACAAGTGACAGTCAAACAAAAGGATAAACTGTACAATGGTCAATGTAGTACATGGTAAAGTTGGAGGTGTATCGTTTTCACTTTGAGTATATTTCTGTTAAAATCAATTTATTTGCCTTCTAGTTAATAAATACTTTTGCCAATTATTATTATTTTTTTTTTTAGTGGTATTCAAATACAGAACTGTTTGTCATTTATGACAGATACTTTCTGTAGATAGCATCTTCTGAAAGTTTCTATTACTTATTTAAAAATTTTAATACTTGGTGTATCATTTTCACTTTGAGCCACTGTATATATATCTATATATAAACTGGTGGGCAAAAGCATTGCATAAAATTTAAAAATATTATAATTTGAAGTTGAAAGGTATTTTCGTATTTTTTTATTTTTATGGATTCATGTTGTTGAACTCTAAACCAAAGGAAAGAAAGAACAACTACCAAAAATTTAAGAAAAACGTGTTTTTTTTAAACAGAATAAAAAATAAAGCTCAAAAAAAAATCTTTAAAATTCAAAATTAAAATGGTTCTTATTTATTATCACTTCTTCATTTTTTTCAACAGTGTTAGTGATACCTCCTCTTGCTCTGATAAGTGCAGCAAGCCTTGTTGGCAATGAAGAGATTAATTTTTGGATAAAATCTTGAAAAAATCTCATTCCATTCTTCAATAACTGCTGTACGCAGCTCTCTGAGAGTGCTAGGGGCAATCAGGTGAAGTCCTGTAGGTACTCAAGGACAACTCGAGCAGTGTGACATCTAGCATTGTCCTGCATTAATAGAAAATTATCACCGACTCTTTCAGAAATTGGCACAACATATAGCTGAAGAACCTCTTCAAGGTACTTCCAGGCATTTAGCGTCCCATTTTCCACGATATGTAAGTCTGTACGTCCGTAAAACTTATGCCCCCCCCCAAATCATAACACCGCCTCCACCAATCAGAAATGTTAGCCTCTGCATACCTCTCACCTTCACGGCTCCAAACTCTCATCCTCCCATCTGGAGAATGTAGGGTGAATCTCAACTCATCTGTGAATAAAACACCAATCCTCTGTTGTCCAGTTGACATGTTCTCGTGAATATTGTAGTCTGGCAACTCTATGTGCTCTGGTGAGAAGAGGGCCAGTAGCGGGTATCCTGGAAGTCAACTTTGCTTCATTTAACCTTCTTCTGACTGTCCTACTTGAAATATGGACATTATGGACATCAGCGATCAAGTGAACAATTGACGTAATTGATTGGTAGTGACGAACCTGTTTCATAAGACATTCAGCTGAATAAATCTCTCATCTGTCAGGGTTGTACTTCTAGGGTGGCCTGTAACTTGCCGTCGGGTGTAGCTACCAACCTCCCTATGGCGTGCTGAAATTCTTTAGACAGTGGATTAGCTCATTCATAGTTTCTGAACAATTGTTGCTTGATTTAGCCATTCCTCATGTATCCAATTTCTTCCGAATAATTACCATGAAGAGTCATGTTAAGAACAAAAAGCGAAAAAAAAAATAACTGATAAGAAAAAACTAAACAAAAAGGTGTAGGAGAGAGAAATTACCAGAAACAGTGAAAGTAAAGAACTGGAATTATTATTGTACTTTCAAGAGTTCAGAGAATTAGTCACTTAAAAACATAAACAAATGGTTCAGTCTCTTATTTCTCTTTGGTTCAGAGTTCATTTACAACGTATGTATAAAAAAAATACAGTAATAGACTGTAACTTCAAATTACATCATTTTAAAATTTTATGCAATACTTTTGTCCAGCAGTTTATATATATTATATAATAATAACAAATGTTAATTTTGACATAAATATGATTTAGAGATGTGTCAACAGAGGGTCAAGTTATAATTAATATAAACAAACAACAACATTTTCATATTTGAAACAATACCGTGTAAACAAATTATACGGTTTTGTTTTCCATTATGTCGAGCAAATTGATGTTCATTTTATTTATTTTTGAGTGAGGGTTTGTTAATTTCCTGTTAAAATCCTGCTCTTTCCCAGAACTGGTCGTACGGAGGCAACTCGTATCGTACGGAGAACTGGTCGTAACTCCTGGGAGACACGTATTTTCAGAAAGCGAACGCTCCAAAAGAATTCAAATACGGTCAGACACCAGGTATCAGATAACATACGATAATCATCTAATACCGAGCAGATTAGACGAAAGTCAAGCTTAGCCATTGTCTTTCAGGTAAGATCGAACCCGTCAAGGCATAGCCTACAGAGAACAACAGCTCAAATAAAATGCAACTGGGCTCGAACAGCCGTAACCGCAAAAGGAAAGCACACATTGGTGAAAACCACACAGCACCCTACACTAACGAGGATCGAACAAAGGAGGTAAAGGAAGTGGAAAAGAAAAGTAGAAAGAAACGGGAAGGGTACAATCAAAGGTGAGTTACAACGACTAGTGGCAGCCCTGTTAACCACAACCTTAAGAGCCCACACTGCGGGCAACATGGGTTGACTGGCCGCCTATACAATGGAATCACACAATAATTTGTCTAGTGCTTCAGTGACTTAGTACTCCACAAGAGCGACCAGTCAACCAGTTCAGAATAAATGGCAAAAAACAAAACAAAAATTACTAGGAGTAAGAGAAAGTAATAAAGGTTTCACAGAAATAAAAAAACACTATAAAAAAGAACAACAACAGGGAAACATAAAATGGCGCATAATCTGAAATATTAATGTGATTGCTTCTAAAAAACAAATATAAACGAATTCCGGAATAGAATGGTTATTTAAAAGTAATATTATAGACACATAACTTGTATGACAGATGGACTCACTAATCTTTCTGAAATCAGGATTTTGAGAATATACGGCAATGAAAACAGCAATTCAAAACTGTAATTTGAATAAATACACCCTGTTTTATTGTACTTTAAAATTTTGTTATAAAAAAATATGGTGTGAAACTTTTACACGACATTCTCTCAAAACAATATTTCACATAGTTATAATTATTGACCAATTCGTTTCACATATAATTCTTACTAGTTGTTTAATTGTTTTCAGTTTATACGAATGAGAGCATCGAAAACTTTATACAACACTTTTTTGAGAAAAGTATAACATCCCCCCCCCTCAAAAGGCTTTCAAATAATATTTTCGGAAACAGAGGCAAAAGTGATAGATCTCTCCATGTATAGTTTATTATTATTTGTCTGTGGAGAGGGAAACCCTACTCTATCAAAAGCCTCACAGGACCCATATAGCTACCCCAAGAAAAACAACAACAACAACCGGGTCTAGAACAAAAATCCAGACCCGGATCTAATCCATCTAAGATTCACCGCAATCCGAATAAATCGGACAATAACCTTAAGCGGAAATAGCCTAAGCCTTCCACAGACATCCTATTCCGACCAAAGATCCTGAACCTAATTTCCTCACAACCCAGGCAATCAGTCATAAGATGGATCGGTGATTCCTCCTCTGTCTCACAGACTCTACAAAATGGATCCGGCATGAGCCCCATTATGTAGAGATGTCTCCTTAAACCACAATGTCCAGAAAGAGATCCAACCAGATGCCTGAGAGCGCTCCGAGAAAAACACAACAACGTCTCACTAATGGCCTTGTCCGGACCCCCGATGAGCATTTTGGACTGCCGTAAACTAGCTGAGCTCATCCGTAAGGATGAATACTGTGAAGCTGTCCATGTCTGGAAGCCTGACAGTTATGTATAGTTTAAAATAACAAGTTTAATGAAACCCGTCGATGATTTCATAGAGAAAAGTTGCAGAAAACTGAAAAATGTGTTTAATAAAAATGCAATTATTCCGGTCAACCAATTTTCTACAAACTCGGAATTTTGGCAACATATTGAACGCTGATTAATATTACATGGATGATAGAATCGTACAGCAAATTAAAATAGTACTTTAGAGGAAAGCATAACTCGTCACTCTTTGAAAACTCCCTTAAATGAATTTTACCGAAGAAATGTTTAAAATGTTTGGATAAAAGTTGTAGAGCAATCTGTAATATGTAGTTCATATATATGAAGTTTAAAGAAAGTAGTTGAAGCCGTTTTCGAGAAAAATCTTCAAAACTAAAAGAAGCCTTCAGTAAAATGGTAATTCCAAATTGACCTATTTGGACCAAAATATTATTGTCGATTTCCCTTGGTGTTATCAATATAAATTTTTTTTAATAATCCCACTAGAGGGCAGTACCAGAGCTCGCGCTCATCCCTGCTACGGGATGATATCAATATAAATATCAAGTTTCAACTTTTTGCGATTTTCTCTTTTTCAGTTATGCTAACACATCCACAAACACACAAACACATACTCCACAAGAGCAGCCAATATAAAGGCCAATTTATAAAAATTATTTTTTTCGGACTCTGAAGAATACAAAACCTATATTTTCGGGGAAAACTCGATATAGAAATTTAAAGCGATCGCCAAACTTTCTCACTAAGTAGTAAGAGAAAGTAAACATTAAAAAGTCTAATGATTGTTCACATCATTATATTTAGATTTTCTCATTCATATAACAGACCTTCTGTAACTGCGTAATATTTTATTTATTTCAATAAGAATTATTCTTCTGAGAATTTTCCTCTTAACGACGATTTTCACATTTTTTTTTTTTTTTTTTGAGAATAAAGAATACGGAATAAGTAATTTCTTGAAAATAAAAATTTTGTTTTCCCATCATTTTAAATAATTAATTTCAGTAATGGAAAACAAAAAATCACTCAGGGAATATGAAATGAATAATGTATTATATCCAAAAAATTTCTTTCATGAAATTGGCAGACAATTTGTATATCCGCAGTTTAATTAATGTTTTTTTTTTTTTTTTTTAATTTTAATAATAAGTGATTTATGTAGACAGAAATAAATATATACATAATTATGTTTTTGTAATGCAGTAGTATAACCCCAAACAGATAAGATTTATAAACATACAATCCGATATAACGTTTCACTATGGAGTAGTGGTTACATAACACCAACCGTATATCCCACACACTATATAATAAGTGTGGATATAGATAAAGTATGTCCATAAATAATAGAATTAAGGGGAAAACTTTTAATCAACTAAGAAGGGAAAAGTACTTTGTTTGGGATGTTATGAATGTTTCTAAGAATTGTGAATAGTCTTCAATGTGGGGGGGAGGGTCAGCAGAAAAATATTGTATCAGTTTGTTTTCTCTATATATATATATATTGCAAACGCTAAAAGAAAAACTTATACAATATAGTATGTTATTTCATTACATGTTTTTCTTTTTTTTTTGTGGCAAATGAAAAGTAAAATAAAAAATATCTTGTCCTGTTGAAACTGTTTCTATTCTATAGATATTTTATTATGGAATTGTAATTTTGAAATATTTACATTCAATAACAAGAAATAAATGTTTTTCAATTTAGTATGTAGTAGTTAATAGTTTAATAACAACTTCTCAGTGACTGCTCGACACCAACACCCACCTTTTATTTCTTGTCAGTGTTGTTTCAGATTTAGAGGCGACACTAATCTGAAAAAGCCTATTGTAATATAGGCGAAACGTCGGTTTATAATAAACCACTGAAACCATCTCAACCCGAAGTTTTAAGTGCTTTAACAAAACAATGATCGCGTTAATCTGAAAGATTAGTAAATTAGTATTTAATTCAGCCTCAAACGTGTCCTGGTCCTAAGTATTTATTATATTTGTTATAGTATTTTATTATTTATTCATTTATTTTAATTTTACTAGAGGTTTGGCACTCGGCTAAATATATCGTTTCAAAAAAAAAATATAATCATACATCAAAAAAAACATGCCAACACATTTTTTTCGTACTCCGGGTATCTGAATACTTCCTTTTACATGGAATAAAAGATAGCAATTATGCATTACTTTTATTATTTACATTGTCTTATTGTCTTGCGATCATTTTTGATGTTATTTGATGTATATGTCGAAATTACATGTTTTGAGATCGTCTGTTTATGTAAAAAATGTTTTTTAGCGAATGATCTGCATGTGAGTGGACAAAATATCTCAAACACCCCCCAAAAAAAACAAAAATACAAGGAGTTCAAACTTAGTATTCAGTTTAATTACTACCCCCACATCAGACACGAAAATTTTGAGCAAAATCCATTTAAGAAGTTTTTTCAATTTTTTTGCAATTTTCTCGAGAAAAAAAAAAACGGTTCCAAAGATTTTCCTTAAATTTCATGATACTATTTACTTATATAAATACCTATCAGTTTCATTTGATATGTGTTAATACATACATGTAAAAAATAGTTACAATTAGTTATTATAAGAAAAGAATATACAAAAAATGTAAATTGTAATAGTAGCAGTGTTATTACAGCTTAACTATTTACAAAAATAAACAACTGAATGTACAAAACAACTAGTTTTGATGTAATTTTTATCATATGTCATTTAATATACCGAAATCAATCCGTGTGATTCGTATGTTAAATACAGACTTATTTTTAGCTTTAACATACATAAGCAAGCATTTATTTTAGAATAAAAAATTTTAATTAAATTAAATTTATGCCAAATATCAAATTATTTGTTCTTTATTTTATGTAAATACAGACTTATTTACATACATAAGCAAGTATATATTATATGATAAACAATTTAATTAAATTAAATTAATGCCAAATGAAATTATTATTATTATTTTTTTTTATTTTATTTTATCATTTATTTTCACAACTAGATTACATTAGCTACAACAAGTGAAACTGACAATTTGAATGTTTTAGATTTTACAGTCATGAATAGCTTTGTAGAGGGAAGAGAATTCAAATATTAGAGACACTTCCAAAGAGAAATAATAAATTCTCATCCCAGCACACTCTAGCAATGATTATGATAATGCAGTGGAAGAAAGCAATGAAAATAAATAGTTTAGAGTTTAGAATATTTTACAGTATCTAAAATAGTGTTTTGTTAATATTTTATATTTATCTTAGTGCTGTAATTTACCTTCAAAAAGAGTGTATTTTAGAGTCAGGTCTATTAAATCTAGGTCATTGCTATTGGGAAAACAAAGGCGCAAAAATCCCGTTGGAGTAATTCTTTTGTAAAAGAAAATTCCCCCGCTAGAGAGAGATTCCTTAAAATAGTCTGCCTTCAGCTTTCAAAGAATACAAGTCTGACTTCTGCTTTCAAACAATATAGTCTGTTTTCTGCTTCCTAAGCCAGAACACTACTTTAGTAATCGCTCTCTTCAAATCAGTGCCAGTTATAAGTTAAAACATAAGAGCCTTGTATTTATTCTAGATATACATCTGATTTATAATTTGATATTGCAATGTGCTTAAATTTTTTTAAGATAATAATATATTTATTTTAAAACCAGACTCTCTTGATTATTTCTTAATACTTCTATCTTACCACAAACATAATTACAAGCCCTTTTACAAAATCGCTCGTGCTACTGCAAGTACACATCACACCATTATATTACAATAATTTAGTTCTTATATCGCAATAAGTATAATTTTTTTTTAATTATTTCTTAGCCATCATGTTATTGTACATATTGTAGCAGTAATTCCTATTTTTTTTTTTAGGATGGCTTAACGTCCAACTACCAAATTAGTGCCGTGGACGGGGGCCGGAAGCACTTATTTACTATTTTTTAATACAAACATTTTTTAAACGAATATAAAATTTAAGAGTTATATACGCGGGACTAGAACTGTAGATTTCCCGCTTACAAGCCAATGCTCATAACCACTACGCTAACACCCATGTTTTAAACACTAGCCATAAACAAAATTTTGTTCTAAACAAAAACTAAATCGTGACAATGTTTTTTTTTTATATATTTTTATTCATTTTTACAATTATCTAATGTTACATGCAATAAGTAAAACAGATAACATCTGAATAATGTGTGCATTGGTTGATGGCCGCAGACACACATGAGCTGATCTACATCAACGCCTGCTATCCAGCGGTGGCAATCCCAATAAACCATTAAGGTTGCAGTCTCTAACTCTCTTACAAGACAGCTGATTACATAAGCGAATAATCGCGAGGCCATTAACGCTTCAGTCGTCGTGATGAATTAGAGGGGACAGTTGTGGTTGAGAGCGCTTGGATTTGTGGGAATGGAACTTTATATAACAGGGCTTGGCTATCGCAGAAACGATTGGGATTTTGAGGTCGTTGTAGATGGTGTGATTGGAAACGTAGAAGTGAGCATTGACTATGGTGAGTAGGATTTTGAACGGTAGGGATTGAATACAATAAAGGTTTGAATGTCTGGCTGTTCCATGTAGTTCGATTCTGTAAGACCAAATAGGGGCTAATAGAGAATAATGTAGTTTTCATTTGTTATGTAATGTAAGTTTCGAACGATTGTTAGAAAGTTTTTTAGTAATTTTTATCTGCTATTAGTTCAGTTCTTTTTAGTCGAGTATGGTGATTCCAGGTTCGTCGTCTGTCGTGATTGATAACCAAGATAACGAACTTTTGTGACGGTAGTTAAGGAAATATGGTTGAAATATATAGGAGGAAGGGTTTTTTGATTTAATCTGAAGACTCTTTAATTAGTTACTGTGGTTAGTTTCGTAAAGCTGGAAAGCATCAGAGATATTCTCCGTGATAGCCTGCTTCTTTTTGCGGTTATCGACTGGTTTCGGGCGTTCGCCCATCATCAGGATGTTTTTTGTCAAATAGTGTGCAAGTCTATGTTATCAGTCACACTATTTGACAAAAAGCAACCTGATGTTGGGCGAACGCCTGATATCGACCGATGACCACAGAAAGAAGCAGGCTATCACGAAAAATATCTCTGATACTATGCATTAAATTTGAGCTTCGATTCTCCATTTTCGGAGCTAGGATTCGAGGATGTTAAGATGGGATTGTGATGCCGAGTAGACATGACACCATCATTATTCAATTGTTTAAATTTCCTATTTTTATCTATATTAACATTTGACATACGTATTTTATAAAGATTGTACCTACTTTTTTTTACAAATATATTCCTGATAGACATTGAAACGTTGGGCAACGAGTAAACTAATTTGTCGCCTGCCGATCTCTCATCAAAGTGAAAAAAAAGTAAAAAGAATAAATTAACTAGATAATATTCAAGACATATGTGTAATGATGGTTTAGTATAACTCTAAATAGTTTACATTCCAAGTCCTTAAAAAATAGTTAAAAGTCCAGGCTATATTAACCAGTATCAATTCACCATCTGATTCATAAATATCTGTTGGCTTTGAAGATATTTCAGTTAGTACTGAAACGTTTGCTAAAATAAAATATAATGTATTGTTTCTCGTATCCTGCATTTATTTTCTTTCCTATTGAAATTTGTTCCTCATGTAAAAGCTGTTGTTTTGATGCTATCTATATATATACAAAAACAAATATTCACCTGACACCATACATTGGCTAAATCAAATTATGGTATTCAGGTGCTCCAAACCTTATATTTGTAATGAAATTGGAAATCAGACATATTAAATAAAAATTCCTTTTTCTGCAGTTAGGACAAAACAAAGTAAAAATCTAGGTTAAGTAATCTAACGAATTTCTTTTACTAAGTTCAATTGCTCCATCCGAATAAAAAAAAAAAATGGTTTCTTTGTATTGCGATCGTGTCAAGGTTTCAAAAAATTGAGTTTTTAACGGAAATCCATTTTTTTGGGTCTCTGCGTATAAAAAAAAAAAATTTAGAAATTTGTGTGTGAATGTGTGTGTGTGGGTGCGGGTGTGTGTAAACAAAAGATTTCAGAAATAAAAACTTTCAGGAAGCCCAAACTTGGTATTTCGTGTAACACACTATCACATCCGATAACAAAGTTTATGTCAAATCTATCAACCGGAAATGCGACTTTACTGATCGGCATATTTATTTTTTTTTGGAGCAAGTTTTCCGAAAATGGCTCGCTCCAACGATTTTCTTTAAACTTTGTGTACTATCTCTACACATAAATACCTATCACTCAAGTATTATTTCCAGGAAAATTGGTTTTTCCTGCAATTCTGGGGGGCAGCTAATTTTAGCATTCCTCTAAGTGCGAATACAAGATTTTCTTTTGAAGTGGTTGGTGAAATGCACAGACATACAGGTGTCACATTTCTTAATTTTTTTTTTTCAGCGAAGTTGATTTTAGCGAGTTACTGAAATGTGTGATGTTAAATTTCAAATGTTATTAGTTTGTTCAAAGTTACTGGCTCTCTCTTCTGGCGGCTATGTAAACACTTACCTATTCCTGCGTTGGGCAGATATATGAATCCCCAAAACCTCTCCATTGGGGTTAAGTAAAATATCTACTATATTTCAAGAAATATTATTATTTAAAATCAATATTAAAAAAAAAAATTCAGGTCATTGCAGTCAATTTATCAACTATTTTGATAAGTCATGTTAATTGAAGAGAAATCATGTCAGTGTTTCACATCAGGTTTTTTTTTAGGTACTGTATTAGGTAGTTTGTGTGTGTGCGTGTGTGTCTCTCTCTCTCATTTTCTCTCTTTCTTTAAGCGTCGGTTGTCAGCATTATCAGATAAACAACAAAGTTCAAACAAGATATTCCTTTGCGGTATCGCCAAGGCCTATCTGAAGGCCATGACCACCAACGATTTTCTTCAAAGATAAACTTCCGACAGTATACAGGTGTAAACATTTTTATTTAAAACATTTTTCAATAATTGATTTTTCGAGTGGTATTTTTTCGCTATATTTCCTTTAAATGGTCACTTCCTTATATTTGTTTTTTATTTCCTTATTTACCTGTCTTACATTTATTTCCTTATTAGTTTTTCAGTTTAATAAATACTAAGTTGGCTGTTCAGTTTGAAGTTCAAGTTTGAAAAAAAATTAATTTAACTTGGAAATTGCACTTTAGCAACAGAGGGGAGAAGAACCACCACCTAAGTGATTGTTCACTGTTACAAGTGCACCACTGACTTTAGTTACTTCATTTTACAAAAGCGTCCTAGAAATAAAATTAGTTGTGTATTTTGTTTATAAGTTAAATTTTTAAAATAGAATATATTAATTTCCTTTTTTATTCATATTAGGTTGCCATATTATCTTATGATACCGTTTTTTATTTTTTTTATTTAGGCGCGTCACCCTTTGGTGTCATTGCACATGAATCTCTATAATTAATGAACAATAATCCCCTGCATCGCCCGGCACTAGCGACTCCTTGAAGTGAAAATCTAAAGTCAGCAAAACTCGGGTCCTCCGCTTGAGTTCAGCACATTTCCACTGAGTTTTAGGGACCAGTAGCTAAAAAGTATTATTATTATTATTATTATAAAATTTATTATTATTATTAATGGCGCATTTCCCTAGGGTCACTGTTACTGGAACCTTGTTGTTAGGGTACCTGCTAATCTCCGAGCTGTTTTCCATGCTGCCCTTCATCGGAGAGTAAGCTTTAGCAGTTTTTGAGAAACGAAGAGCACCGGGGAGGAGGTGGGAAGCATTGACAGCTTTGCCCATTCCTGCCGGTCTGTATTATTATTAGTATTTCTAAATGCTCTCTGCCTGTAGGTGCAAAGCTTGAAGAGGGGCTGAGGATATATGAGCCAGCTATTAAGATAGATTAGCAGAAGTGTTCTTGAAAATAATTAGTCACTATATCTTGTCACATATATCCTCAGCTTCTTTTCAAACTTGGCAGTTCATATGTGGATACGGTACTTAATTCCAGATACATTAATATCTTGAGGAATATTTGCAGCTGTGGTTTAGAGGAACATTTTTTGATTTTACGTTTGTTATTATTACCAGCTCCACATTACAGTATGTTATAATGGTATTTTTAAATATGCATACAATATGGCAAAGTTAGCGAAACTTCCATAAACCCCTCATAAGGACTGAATAAAATGATTAAATAATAAAGGGCATTGAGAATTCAGATAATTATTTACATAGTACACTATGAGATGCACTGTTTGTCATTAAGACACTTTTTAAAACTTCACTATATCTTGCAGAAGAGAGGCTTCAGTCGGAGCTGCTCTGAACGTGATCCTATTTTATATTTAACTGCTCACAGTGAGTCCATTTTATTATAAGTTTACTTGATTAGAGTTGCTATACAATATTCGGAAAAAATTCTCAGTTTTAATGGAAAGTACACACCTCTTATAAGATACATTTATTATATTTACAAAATGACGATAAAGTCTGAAGCTAAGAATCCTACTTTTATTCCATTAATAGTTTCATTTCACTTTTTTATTATTTGTACTAATTAATATTTTTCTATAATTAATATTAATTTTTAATTGAAATTTACTTCCGAGAGTCTAGTTTCTAAACAAAGTGTAGTGGAAGAAAGAAATGAAAGAAAATAAGAATTTTGAAAATAGTTTAGTAAAATAATTTTGTGAATTTTTGCTAGTTCAAGCAGTGTATTTTAGTGAAGGGGAAAGAGCCAGGTACTATAATTTAAATCAATGGTATTGAAGAGACAAAGGGACAAGTAGCAGTTAGAATAAGACAATACTCTCCCTCCAGACATACCAGCATTATTTGAAATGATTTGAACTAACATTTAGAAGGCATTCTTTTAAGACAGTCTGCATTCTGCTTTCAAACAAAAACAGTCTGTTTTAGACATTCAACCAGAACACTTCAGGAATCAGTGCCAGTTATAGAGTAAACTAATAAACAACTGATTTATTAAGATATAGTTGTGATATTGTAAAGTACTTAAATTCACTTAGAGAATATATCTATTTCAAAAACAGTGAGATCTCTTAATTATTCTAATACTTCTCTCTTAAACATATATACTCACAAGCCCTTCACAAAACCGCTCACCCCACACGCTACTACTACAAGCTACTACACTACAAACACACATCACACTAATAATATTTCAAAAGCAATGTTAAACGTTGCATTTTATTACGAAATGCCATAGTAATATCAGATTTAAATATTTCTTATTTTTTTCTGTTTAGGATTACCCTTTATTTATGTTACTATTATTAATAAATTTATTGGCGTGTGTCTTTCAATTGTACTGATTTGTCTTTTTTCCAATAAAATATAAAGTTTCTTATTCAATTCTTCTATTTAGTTTGTATGTAAGTCTGTTACATATATTTTGACAATTCCTTGCTATAAGATATCCCTTTAATCTGGAAACAAGAAAATACTATTATTAAATAAATAAAGAATAATTTTAATTATTGTACATTACTGAGTTATTAAAACAAACATAAAATATATTAATGAATATTTTTAAATTCATTCTGTTTTTTTTTTTGTTTCAGGTAATTATTTCTGTTCACCTGTAAATTACTTTTGGTAAGCTAACCTTTATAATTTTTCTTTTGATCTGTAGCACCCTAATTGATTTACTTTAATTGGAACACTTAGAATACTTCGCCTTAGAATTCCAAATCATTGACTTCAGAATAAAAATGTTAATTTTCCTTGCCACTTCTGAAAAAATGTTTCTAAATCTTCATACATATAAAGTCATAAGTTTCTAGACCACTTTGTTTTTGATACAGTTTTCAAAATTATTTAATTTAAAAGGAACCCCCTCCGAAAAGCTTGGTTGTCTCTACACTAAAGCATCATACGCGGAAGTGCACTGCCGATCTCCGAGCGGTGTTCTCTAGTTACAGACAACACTACCTATCATCCGACAGTGAGCTCCTAGGAAGAGAAAATCTAAGGGCAGCATGCTGGATACGAAATCGGGACCTCCGCGTTGCTAGTCCAGTACGCTGCCACTGAGCTAATCCTTTCCTTCGCTTGACCACTTAAACAATACTTTCGAACTTCTAAAGCGCTCAATAAGATCTTATAAGATAACTCTTGTAAATTCAAGAATTTGTAAAGTGTAAACGTTTACAATATATTTGATTATTGTTCAACATTTGGGGTATCCAATATAAGTCAAATTTCAACATGTGTAAATTTTACATAAAAAAAATAATTGATTAAATAAATTCTGAATAAATTTGTTCAATTAGTTTTTATCGCATATCAAACAGCAATGGAGATTTTTATTGTGTTTTCTCTACCATCAGATTAAAAATTGATATTAAAAAACTAAATTTATTTTTATTCAATGAATCTCTTCTAATTTTCGTGTGTAATAAATAAATTTTCACCCATTCTTATTGAGATGATAATATTACGATAATACCAGAAAAAAGTTGATTTGCTAGATGATCCTAACAAGAATAAATGAAATCCAAAAATTTCCTTGACATCAAATAAATGTAGAGATGCCTGACCGTTAAAGTACTAATTTATAAGATTTTATCCTATTTATAACTTTCTCACATTTTTTTCTGTACAAATTCTGCAGAAAATATTTTGAAGATTATTTTTATTAATAATTGCAACAGCTTCACATCTACTTAAATGTTATTGGATTAAAAAATAATAATAATAATAAAAATGAAATTGAAATCCGTTAAGTCTGGATAATCCTAATTTGATGGCATATTGAAATAATAAATCGCATCGTAAAATGCGCAAATTAATCCTATTATCCCTAAAATTTCATTATTCTTATTTTTCAAACAGTTAATAATGCGATGCATATATTTCACTCCATAAAATTATTTTTTGAAATTTTAATAACGTGTTATCATTTCAATAAAATTTATTTATTTCTATTCAGCATAAAAAGTATCCCGTAGAATGTTATTTTATTTCCAACAGCAATAAAAGTATTTCCAATATTCCATTGCTAAAGATATTATTATCAACAGAATGATCATTATACCTTAATTTTTAAATAAATAAGTTTTTATTGTTACCTATTTATTTTGATGTTATAAAAATTTAAGATTATTTGGACTTTTTGTTTTGTGAATATACATTTCATTTATTGTTTTTACTTTCTTGTATTAATATGTTAGGGATGGGTGTTGGTATAGCGGTTATGAGCATTGGCTAGCAAGTGGGAGGTCCCCAGTTTGAGTCTCGCGTATAACTGCTAAAGTTTATATTGGAAACATAAAGATTAATAATAAAGTAGATGCTTCCGCCCCCGTCCACGACACCTAATTTGGTAGTTGGACGTTAAGCCCGCCTGAAAAAAATAGGCATTACTTTACTTTACTTACTTTTACTAATAAATTAGTAAGAGGAAGTATTGCAATCGTGACAGATTTTCGAAATTGAGTTTTCACCGGAAATATACGTTTTGAAGTCCCCTGAGTGGTTTTTAGAAAATGGTGTGCCCGCGTGTATGTTCCCCTGAGTCCAAAAAGTGGTTTTTAGAAAATGGTCTGCCCCCGCGCATGTGCGTGTGTGTTGGTGTGGTTGTGCAGATGCGGATGAAAAGAATATCTCAAAAATGAAGAGTTGTAGGAAGCTCACATGTTACTACCGTTTAGTTACTAACACCGCATCAGACACGAACATTTTAGAGAAAATCCATCGTCCGGAAGTGCTACCTTATACCCAAGTGTCTAATCTTTACTCTAAGTGATTTTTTTCAGTTTTTTGTGATTTTCTCCAAAATGACTCCAACGATTTTCTTTAAACTTGTTATGTCAACTACACATACAAACAGCTACAACTTTTATTGGAAAAATTTATTTAAGGGAACTTTCGGTGGAGTGGTGGTGTTATGTTTTCCTCTAATGTATTTTTTCAGTTCAACAAGGTACTATACAATATTCTGTCAACTAAATAATATTAATTAAAATTATATAAGTGGCCAAAATTCCCAGTTTAAAAAAAAATGGTTAGCCAAAAGTGTGACCTTACTGAATAGGTTTGATTTTTTACATAAAAATGCCGATGGTTTTAAACACTAATACCAATTGTAAGTGTGTAGAAAATTTGCCATTTCCAGCTAGAGAAAGTCGTGTGAGTGTTTCACACCAGATTTTTTTTTTTCTTAATGTATCTAATATTAATGGCAGAACCCGCAAAACTAAGAAGAATATGGCAACACTTTAAAACGGAATCTAGAAAAATTAAAATAAAAGATATATCTGGGATTTTATTTTATAAATCGATTCTGGAATTAACCAATATCAGTCTTGCAAATCGCCAAGGTATCTGCTCCATCAGTTATAGCTTAAATGAACATGCTTAATATTTTCTGTTTGTTTAACATGGTAATTTGGATCTTTTTAAATTAAATATCTTTTTAAATTAATTTAAATTTTAGTTCAAATGTATTTACATACATTGATTAACATTTTAATAAAATAAAATAATTGTTTATAAGTAATATTTTAGGAAAACAAATCATTGCAAACTGATTAAGTGATAATTTTTAGTTCATGTTTGAACAGAGAGACTAGTTAGCTGATTATCTTATGTCGGTTAGAAACATTTACTACTCCTTGTTGAACATACATATTCATTAGACTGAAATAAACTATTATATAGGTTTCCTTATTTAAATCAAAGTTTTACAATTAAGGTTGCGTGTTTGTTACAATCATTGTGATAAGAAATATTTGCGGCGATTAAGATCCGATCTGCAAATACTATAACTGTTATCTCTGTCATGGTTAGTAAACATGCAAACGGAACACTTGCTTTATTCCATTCTATTACAGAAATTTTAAAGATATTTACTGAACAATGGAGAAATAACATGGTTCCAAATTAATTTTTATCTTATAAATAATTAATTTCTATCTTTGATAAAATAAAATAAAATAACAATTAATACTAGAAGAGAATGTTGCAGTAATCTAATTTCTACAGAGACGATAAACTGTTATCTGGAGTGTCAAAACAAACAAGATAAATTAATATATGTATATAAATAGAAAGGAGAAGAAGAGGATATTAAAAGAGTTTCTTGGTCTGGTTGTATTGTACATTAGTGTATTTCGCTAAATTAGAAGAAACCTAAGCATGTAGCTTGAGTTTTTGTTTTTCTGAAGCGACAAAGCTTGTGAAGAATAAATAGAAAGAATAAACATTTTATATCAGACTTATTTAATATATTTCTAATAAGATTATGATCAACATTAATAATAGAATTAATACAATATTGGCTGATTGGCTAGTATAATGGGCAAGTAAACATAATGTGCAAAATAGTTTAATTTCATTAGGGTTACATAATTTACATTGCTGAACGGTTTTGATTATGTAATAACAAATTTTATACGTAGCTTTGAATATGTATTTGCTCACATTTCTCGCGCTTGTATAAAAAAACTCATAATATTGGTCACGATAAAGTAGGATTGAGTTTCTTTAGTAATAAATGCATTACTATAGAAAGTATTAAAATTTAATATTGTTTGGGGATTTTAATTTTCTCTATAACTTTTTTGTATATGAATGTTAATTTTTTTTTTCTCTCTTTCACTGCTGTTAGAGAAATCTGGCGATCGTACCAGATTTGATCGGAAATACACATTTTAAAGTCCTCTGAGTTCAAAATTTCCATTAACCAGAAGGGCCACTTTACTGAATTTTTTTATAGTTTTTTTTGTGATTTTCTCAAAAATGGTTCTAACAATTTTCTTTAAACTTGATATATCAACTACACATACAAAGAGCTACAATTTTTATTTGAAACATTTCTCCAGGAAAATTTATTTAAGGGTACTTTTAAGGGTGAGAGATGGGGTTATGGTTTTATCTAACGTATTATTCAGTTCAACAAGGTGCCATACAATTCTGTCAACTAAATATTGATTACAATTACATGAATTACCAAAATTCCCAGTTTAAAGAAAATCTGATGACCGGAAGTGCGACTTTAATGAATAGGTTTTCCAAGTTTTTGTGATTTTCTCCATAAAAATGCCGACGGATTTAGAAACTAATACGAAAATTAAGTGTGAAAAAAATTTGCGAATTCGCAGTAAGAGAAAGTCGTGTGAGTGTTTCACACCAGATTTTTTTTTTTTTTTTAACAAAGAGATATTCGAAATCAATTTGCTCGTCAGCATACAGAATTTGGCCGCACTGCCGAAGCCAATTGTATTATTTTCATAGTTTAATATTAATTTCAAGTATATTTGAAATTAGTTTCGAGTTATTTTGCTTATTTTTTTAATCAGCCCAGTACATATTTCATCACCTCACATACTAATGAGTTCGCAACTGTTTCTAGTCTATTGTATTCATTATTCTCAAGTTGAGCAAGATAAAAAAAAAACTATGTCGCACAACAATATAGGACGTTAGTTTTCACTATAATGCCAAGAAAAATGGAGAATAAGATGGATTTAGCCAGAGAGTTCCCCAAATAAACCTATTTGTTTACCATTTCTGCTTGTAACTTTCCGCACCAAAAATTTACGTTTTTCCTTTTATCGTAACTCAACATGTCATTTTCAATATTTTAGTCTTCACAACATTTACAAGTAAATAATTCTCGCGACAATATTCCACTAAATTTTTTAATTTTTTATATATGTCGGAGAAAGTCATAGACTTAACTAAGTATTAATATGTTCTGTCCGAAGCCCATATTTATTTCACAAACGCCCTTACAATGAAAATATTTTTCCATATCGCTGATGTATAGACAGAAAAAAACGGGACTTAATGTTTCCATGCTGCAAAAGCCCCTCAGTAATTTCCAATGAGGTGGAAAGAACGCCATTGACTGCATTGGTGCACTTTCATAGATTTTAGAAATAATTCATAAAATTCTTTCACTTACATTTAGGCAAGAAGTGTTTTCTATAAGTTTGAATGTTTTGCAATGTTGAAAGCCCGTCTGACGACCACAAAGATGAAACACAATTTTTTGCCTCCTTTAATGACAATGACATAATGGAGATATGCTAGAAAGAACAAAGACATTATGCTCACAACTTTCCTCCAACCTGGTCTGAAACTACGTTGGTTGTTAGGACAAACATTGTTTTCCTCCAACCAAGCGTTAGTCTTCTTATTTAGAATGTAAGCGAACTTTTATACATATATATATTTCATATATATTTAAGTTAAAATAATTTTTGATAACGATTTATAAGGGTTTTCATAATTTAAAAAATTATTAAACGTGACTAATAAATAACCAATTTTGTGGGAGTAATTTTGTACATAATCGCTTCAGCGGTACCTACAGTTACATTGGAACGATACAGAGCATAAATCAATAAAATCTAATAAATTGATATCTAAAAACTTATTTTTACATGTTATGAAAACATCAAGATATGTATTTTCGGCCAAGAAGGCAACTATGCTTACCATGATTATGCCACAAAACTGGCTCCTATATCTTGAAGTTATGTTTAATAAAATTCTGTCAATAGAACGATTTCCTAAACCTTGGACAAATTTTGCAACTGTCATGCTGCATAAAAAGGGGGAACAAACATAATCCTGATAATTACAGGGCTATTACATTAGCCAATGTAAGCCTTAAAATTTTTAGTCAAATATTATTAAACAGAATGCTTTTTTGGGAATCACAAATGTCCATAATCCCGGAGATCCAGTCAGGTTTTCGTGAGGGTCGCGGCTGCTTAGCTAATATCTTTGTGCTCTCCTCTGTTGTACACATTCATCTGCGTCTCCCCAGAAGAAAAGTATTTGCAGCATTTGTTGATTTTAGGAGGGCATTTGACTCCGTTAATCATCAACTTTTGTGGTCTAGATTATATTCGTTTGGCCTTAGCGCTAAGTATATCCGACTTCTCAGTAATTTGTACAGTGCTGCTTCCTTTAATGTAAAACTCAATGGTCAATATTCAAAAGATAGTTCTGTAACTGAAGGAGTTTTACAGTGCGAAGTCCTCAGTCCGCTATTATTTTCATTATTTTTATCCAATATTGAACAATTTTTTAAAGAAAGAGGTGCCAGAGGACTGAACATTGTTGGAAATAATGACATTATATTGTTACTCTACGCGGATGATTTAATAATCCTGGAGGATTCTCCGGTAGATTTGAAATTCAAAATCAACACACTTAGGGATTGCTGTATTCTTAATTTTTTAAAAGTGAATCCTGAGAAATCAAAAGTACTAATTTTCAGTAAAGGACGTCCCAAAGTATGTCAAGAAACATTTTTTCTTGATGGTAGTGAATTGGAAATTGTAAACTACTATCTCTATTTAGGGGTACAGTTTAATAAGTCTTCATTGTTTTTAGAAACAGCCAATCATGCTATTAGTAAAATGAACATTGCCATAGGTACAGTGTTGAATATATTATCTTCAACAAAATGTGAAACTTGGCAATCTCGCGTAAAGTTATTTCATAGTATTGCTGGGAGCAGTTTACTATATGGATCTCCCGTATGGGCCCTTAGATATATAGATTTATTAGAGAAAGCGCAAGTAAGTTTTTTTTAAAAACTGCTAAATCTCCAAAGAACTACACCGGCCTATATTGTAAGACTTGAAACGGGCATTCCCCATGTAACTGTCAGAGTAGTCAAGTTAACTCTGGGCTGACTGTGTAAGATTTTAAAAATGGACGCCAATAGACTCCCTCGTGTCTGTTACAATAGATTATTGTCATTAGATTCATTCCAGGGCAATATAGTTAAATTAAATTGGGTGTCGCAAGTGAAAAAGTACTTTACGGACCTGGATTTAGAAAATCTGTGGTATCAACAATGTCCACTACGTCAAATGAAATGTGGTAATCAACATACAGCGTCAAATGAAAACAATTTTAAGTTTGTTGCAGCAAAAATTATTCGATAAGGATGTTCAAATGTTATCATTCTCCAGGTATAGTCCAATCTATAATATATTACCTACAAGAGGAAATATTGCACAAGAGTATCTTCTGATAAAAATGCCTTTTGCTATCACTAAACTGATAGCTCAGTTAAGAACTGTGGGGAAGCATAATATCAAATTCAGTATTAAGGATCATTCTTATAATATTAATTCAGATCAAATATGTACAATTTGTGACTTAAAAGTAAATGAGGAGATATTTCACCTGTTAATGCATTGCCCGACTTATAACGCTATAAGATCGTATTACTTCCAAAAGCTTAAAATATCTGATAATTATGAGGTTGCTATAATAGATATACTTTCATCTGACTCCAAGGAAAAACTGATAATGGTCTACCAATATATTAAAAATTTACTCAGACTCAGACAATTTATCATTAAGGAGTGATATATAATTATGAATAGTAAATTTACAAATATAAATAAAAATATTATTTCAGTTGTTACCAATATAATACGAATTATTTCAAAGTCATAGGCCAACTTAATTCTTTAGAAAGTTAATTAATTTATGTTTTGTTTCATTTGTTTTATCTTAGCTTCATAACCTGTTTATCTAATTTCCTTTTAAGCATATCGATTTAATACTTATTTTGATTTTGCTTTATTTTTAAAGGAAGAGTATTCTATTATTATTGCATTTATTTTATTTTGTTTTATTTGTTTTAACTATTCCAAAACGCTATGTAATTCTAGTTTCGGATGATTATTATGAATATTTTCATAAAGAGAATCTATCAATGAAATTCAATTATATTGTAATTCGTCTTAAGTTCATATTGTGCATGTAATTTCAGAATGTAATTTAAGAAAAATTGTAAACAGCAACCCTTTGCATGAGCTCAGCATGAGCCACACGAACAATACTTGCTTTTGTAGCTTAGATTGTTATAGGGGATTATTGTACTGCGGCCTGAAAGATCTCCTGTGCCCTCCCCGGAGCCTTCTCAGTGCACTACCGGCCTCCGAGCAGTCACAGACAACAGACAACAGACTAGTTACAGACAACACTGCCTATCACCCGACAGTGAGCTCCTAGGAAGAGAAAATCTATGGGCAGCATGCTGGATACGAAATCGGGACCTCCGCGTTGCTAGTCCAGTACGCTAACACTGAGCTAATCCTTTCCTTCTCCTTTGGCTCACGCCAATTAACTAGCGACGGAGACCCTAGTTTGTGTACTGTGTTTTCCTTGTCTATAAGTGTTCAATGTATGCACTTTAAATGTATTGTGCACTATTCTGACGAAGTGCATGGAGTACTGGGCTGTGGTAATCAGTGTGGTCGCTACTCCCCATTAACCACCCCGCAACAGATACTCCTTGCGGGCACCTTAAGTAGTTACAAAAATAAATCTAATTCTTGCCGATCCTGCATATTTCTGGTTTCTGGAGCTTTCTACTATTGGCTTTGTAATTGCTAAATCAGTGTACTAGGACTCGTTATTAATCCCACCATACAATTTTATATTTGTTTATTAGTCGATAGTTTAATAGAAACTGTTAAGCTCGGCTGAACCGATTTGCATTTTAAACTACAAAAAAAAGAAAAACAAGTGTAGATTAAATTGTAAAGGCAGAAAATATTTTTTTCATTTCCAATAACAATGATTAAAATAGTTTCCTTCATTTATATTGTATCTAATGTAATATTATATTATTATCAATTATATTGTTACAATCGTATATTATTCACTGGTAAATTTTATTTATTCTATTATTGAAGCTATTATTCTAACTTCCCCCAATGCTACAGGAAACGTAAAATACAAAATAACATATAACAGAAATATAAAATAACAACCTAAGTTATTTCTTTAAGTTTTCTTTCTTAGTAACAGTATTTAGAAATAGAATGTAAATATAGTATTGCTATTGGAAAGAAAAATATATATGTATCGTTGACTGCGATACACCGTAATATATACGTATATGTATTGTTTTATTATATTTATTCATATATAACATCATTCGATAAGTATATAAACAGAGAAGAGTTGTGGTGTGTGTAAAAAAATAAATAAATATATAAATAAAAAGAAATCAAAGAAATGATATATCAGTAATGTCATGCCAAGAAGAATAACACAAACAACTAACCTAAAGATTTTTTGTGTTTTATCTATGTTATTTGTGTATCTGTTTACATATTATTTTCTTTCTTTCAAACATAGTTTTCTTTATTTCTTAACTTTTCCATTTAATGCATGAATTTTCCAGATATTTTTTGTTGTTTAGTTTCTGTGATAAGTTCTTGAAAAATATTAGTATTACTTTGCGAAATGAATAAGTTTAAAGTTTTCTGCTAAATGGAAAAAAAGGGGCTAACACAAAAAACACTATTGACATTCTCAATTGAATTTCAAAGGAAAATCCTTATTTATTGCAGGTGCATTATCACCTTTATGTCATTGCCCAGATTATTTAATTATAATAATATTTTTTGTTTTTATTTTTTATTTGCCTGAACATATAAAAATAAATAAGGCATCTCAACAACTATAATATTATAATATAAAGAAGGTTTTAAATAATGAATGTGATTTACGTATGTACATACTCTTTGTATAACACTGAACTTTATACACCAACAAAATCTTAATACTAAGTATTCGCTTCAACTCAAAGCCCTCAGTGCACCAGTTTACATTTTTAAACTAATATATCTCTCTAAATAAAAATAAAGATTTTCAAAAGACCGTTATATTTATATTTGAATCGAACTTTGGTTTCGACCAGATTCACGCGATTCCTGCATTTCTGTTTATATTTTTCTTTAAATTTTGAAACTTATACTAAGATTTAGTTACCTGCATGTTGCTAGGTCAGGTGCACGCTAGCTCAGTCGCTTATCGTGCGAAAATTCACTTTTCCATTCCCGTAGGGCTGAAACGTCATAAAAAATAGGGACTTCAGTTACTAGTGAGAAAAAGTGGGAACTACAGTTAGTAGCGAATTATACCGAAGGCCAGAACTAAATGGCAATGGTTGGCAGACGCTTAGCAACACGTCTCCTCCCCCCCACCCAAAAAACGCCTTCTGCCAAATTGTAAGCACTACATTGCCTGTTGCGGCCAAAGGTTTTTTTCAAATTGTTTCTGCCTATATTTTATAGTTAGGGCAACCATAAGTTATACTGAAATGACAAGTTTATTCAAAAACTTAACGTCGCAGTTTTTCGCGACCGCTAAAATGAATTTTCCCAAGAAAAGTTTTGAAATAATAATGAGTTTTGAGTCTAACAATGATTAATACAAAAATCTAATGTGGAACACTCACATGACTTTATCTTGGTGCAATTTACATGGTTATTGTAGACAGATTTTCTTCAAACTTTTATAATTTTTATTGTCTTCATTGTTATATATAATTAGGAAAATCTAAACATAATAAATAATAATAATAATTGTTGTGGTTGGGTCCCGCAGAGCTGGAAAGCATCAGATATATTTTCCGTGACAGCCTACTTCACATTGTGGTCACCGACCCAGTTTTGGGCGTACGCCCATCATCAGGATGTCTTGACGAACAGTGTAATAATAGGGTGATGTTGCTATATTTCACGGGGCAAAATAAAAACGCTTTATATTTAATATATATTAGAGATATTAATTAGGCAATCCATTAAAACCAAATTGAATTAAGCAGTTAATCTTCAGCCAGGCTGCGTTGAAGGCGCTGAGTTCATGCGTCTTCACTTCCAGGTTGGTGTTAGAATGTTCAAAAAGACTGGAAGAGCTTTCTTCTCTGAAGGATGTTCTTTGTAGTATGGGAGCCAGGTCACATGGGAATTTTTGGATATGAGCAGGTGGATAGGTTTGCCAAATTAGGCTCCTCTCTTCCTTTCATTGGTCCCGCGCCTGCTGTTGGCGTGTCTTCTGGCACATGTCTATCCATGGCTTCCAGACATGGACAGCTTCACAGCATTCATCCTTATGGATGAGCTCAGTTGGTTTTCGGCAGTCCAAAATGCTCATCGGGGGTCCGGACAAGGCCATTAGTGAGACGTTGTTGTGTTTTCTCGGAGCGCTCTCAGGCATCTGGTTGGATCTCTTTCTGGACATTGTGGTTTAAGGAGACATCCCTACATAATGGTGCTCATGCAGGATCCATTTTGTAGAATCTGTGAGACAGAGGAGGAAACACCGATCCCTCAAATGACTGATTGTCTGAGTTGTGAGGAAATTAGGTTCAGGACGTTTGGTCGGAATAGGATATCTGTGGAAGAGCTTAGGCTATTTCCGCTTAAGGTTACTGTCCGATTTATTCGGACTGCGGTGAATCTTAGATGGATTAGATCCGGGTCTGGATTTTTGTTATAGACCCGGTTTGTTGTTGTTTTTCTTGGGGTAGCTATATAGGCCCAGTGAGGCTTTGGATAGCGTAGGGTTTTCCTCCCCACAGACAAATAATAATAATATGCAGTTAATCTTTATGTGGGATAAAGTATCCACTTTTTGGTATAATCCATATAGACTTATAATATCGTAGACAATGGAATGAACATACTCGTTACTCTAAGACTACAGACTCCGCTCTAACTTCTGTTTCTAATAGAAGCATTGAAAGGAAAGCTGAAACAAAAAAAGTAAGAGAAAAAAAAATACCGTAACTTCTTACCATAAATAAAAAGAAATGAGTTGAATTAGTTTGTAAAAAAAAAAACTGACACGATTCTCTTACTAAAAATTGTGACAGTGTGAGAGGAAGTATTGCAATGATTTCCAATTTTGGAAATCGAGTTTTCACAAGAAATGCATGTTTGACGTCCAACAAATACAAAAAAAAGGTTTTAGTGAATGTTGGCATGCATATGAGCTTGTGTGTGTGTGTGTGTGTGTGTGTGTGTGTGTGTGTGTCTTTTTCTTTCTTTTTTTTTTAATTGATGTGTACAACTGCAAAAATACACTGCAACAATTAAATTTGTTAAATGGCAACTTAAATAACAAGAGTGTGGATTGGAGAAGACATCCAGTGATGACACTCCAGTATCTTGAGTTATTCTACAAGGTGGTCACTGGGCCATCTTCTTTTCAGCCGCCTGCGTGGATTGTCGGGAATAGAGTTTGAAGAAAGCTGGTGAATTAAAGGATTAGGATGGCCAATTGTGGATGAATGGAATTTAAGGAAACGAGTATTGGTTAGATGGTTAACGAAAGGAATGTTTAGATCAGTATGGATAGTAAGGTTAGCAACAGAGTTGGGTGCATTGACAGTTTTTCAAAGGATTTTTGATTGAAATGACTGGATATTTCTAAGCCATATGACCATATAGGTGTCAGTAGTAGTAGATAGAGAAGTCTTTTATTTTGTAATCTGAGTTTGGATCATCTGTCTAGTAGTCTTGAGAGTTGTCTGAACCGTCTGTTTAGTTCAAGTCTTTTGAGTCTAGTGTGAGGATTCCAAGTCAGTCTTTTGTCTAGGTGGAAACCCAGGTAACGTACGCTATTTACGGGAGAGATTAGAGTATGGTTAATGTGGATCGGTGGGAGGATTTTTCTACCCAGCGTAAATACGATGTATTTACTTTTTTGTGGGTTAACTTTTATTTTCCATTTTAAGATCCAAGATTCCAGTTGAAGGATGTGTTCTTGTAGAGAGCGATAGCCATTCAAGAGTTCAAGGTTTGGAGAAAGAATTGCAGTATCATCTGCGAAGGTACACATTACGGTATTTGGGTGTTCTGGAAATTCTGAAGTATATAAGGGTGTGTATCTCAAAACAAAACAAAAAAACCCCTGAAACTCAGACTTCAGTTTGGTAACACCACCGCACGTGACAATAAGATTTTGGTCAGAATCCATCAACCGGATGTACGACTTAATAGAATAAGTTTTTTTTTTTTTTTTCAGTTTATTGCTATTTTCTCAACAATAGCAATAACAATTTTCTTAAAACTTCGTATACTATTTACACATATAAACAACTATCACTTTCATTTCAAATATTTTTATCTGAAAAAAATGCCTCTCTCTACCCCCTCGCCTTCTGCCTTATTCCATCATAATTTTCACAAGTCTTCTGCTTCTTCCTCAACTGCCGCCACAACTCATTAAGAGTCTTGGACTCCTCAAGACGCGCCCGCCAGGAGTTTCTTTTCTGTACAGCCGCCCTCCAGTTACGTAATCCAAGCACTGCGAGTCTCACGCCCCAATCCTGCCATCTGGTCTGTCTACCCACCTCGAACCATGTAGAATGCGCTTTACAGTTTTCTCCGTGATTTCATCATTATTTCTACAAATTTTCATAAATACCAAACCTAAAATAAAATAGAAACAAAGCTATTTTATAAAAATCTGATAATGCGCTCTTTTTTTTAAAAAAAAAAAATGTTAATGCCGTTGGAAATTTGTTTCAGTTTAAATAATGACCGTAAAGAGTTGATACAGTAAAGATGGAAACATTATGATTAATGCCTTTTATATTAGTACAGAATACAGTACGGGAATTTTTTTGTCAGCTTCCAGTTCTCTCATGTGCGTTAGGTTTGTATTATTTGTCCATTTAGTGAGATATTCTTATGCGATAAAAAGTATGGAGTAATGGCTAAATTGAGATTAATATCAGAAAAACTGCTCTTTTATAAAATAATGACTTACATTTTCAAAATCTAAACTTTATTTATCCTCTGAAATTTTAAATGTAATTCTTTAGTAGATTCAATATTAATAATTGAATGATAGACCGTACTTTAGCGAAAACTTTGAGATATAATATACGTCGTTAATAATAACTTAATACTAAGTGATTCTGATAATTTAAATTGAAAATCCAATTAATAATAATTTATTTTAATTAAATGTATGCTGTGGTAGGGAGGTGTTGTATTTTACAGTGATGAACATTTACAACGAAATATACCAATACCTTTCTGCACAACATGCATTTAACACCCGACCTTCGTTTGAATTATGAATTCGCGTAAATAATAGATTTTGATAACATTAAAAAGGAGGATCTAGAAAGCTTCCTACATAAATAAATACTATGTTAATAATGCCACTTTCAGAGAACAGGCTGAAGTGTTGTCCAATTTCCATAGAGGCATTAAAAAAAAAATTTATGACTAACGTAATCAAAACGCCGGCGGTGGGCAAAGTTTGCTATTGATCTATATAAGCTAGTTTTAACGTTAACTATCATACATGTTTATCTGTAAAAAATAATATTACTGTTGGGCTCCTAATAAAATTGTGTAATGGGATCCGAATCATTAAGATTCGTGGGGATCCTAAGAACCCAGTAACTCGCTACCTAGGCCAGACCTGGGATGGGAAATTCTGTATATATTCAGGGAGCTAGACCTAAGAAGAAGAGTTATCGAGATCCAGTCAGCAAACAATCATGCTACGTACTTTTTAATTCTGAATCCAGTCTGTCCCTCTCTTAATGCTTCTCTCGCTACCTTATTCTCTAACTTCTATTAACATTGTAAAGTTCTTGCAGTTTGTAATTGCTACTCGTTATACAGTGTTCAGCACGTCTACCAGTTTCTATCTACTTCATCATTCCTCAATTCATTCTCTCCCCTCCCCCATTATATTGATTGACGATAACTGTTCTTCTAGACGATGCTCGCCCGTATAAATATAGAATCACTCTCCCGTAACAAGTAACTTCTTCGGATCCTCTCGAATCTTAATGATTCGGATCCCATTACGAATTGTAAACAGCTTAAGATGGCCTTTTTAGGTCGAAACCACCTGTAAAATCAATTATTTTAAATGATGATTTAGGATTCTGGATTTTCACCCGAAAGAAAAGGAGTACATATCCACTCTGGAGCCGTCCAGGATATCAATTTTCAACAGGGACCCTAACCTGGTGGGGGTGCTTTAGGCGAGATGACTTGCCTATGTCATCTGATAGAGCGCCATAGGTTTATCTATGACACCCGAGGGGCATGCACAATAGGTCGTGAAGGTTGCACTGCCAGTAGCCCTTTTAACCCCCTCCAAAAAAACAAAAAAACAAAAGAAGGTGAAGAAGATTTAATAAGTTATCAACCACGATAACAACCAACACCTTGTCCTTCTCTAATTAACGCCTGAAAACATGAATTCTACTGTACCTAATATTCCTTTTAGATATTAATAATGATGAATAATAATATTAATAATGCTTATGTAATTATTACTACGCACTGGACTAGCAACGCGGAGATCACGGGTTCGAATCCAGCCGTGCTACCCTTAGATTTTCTCTTCCTAGGAGCCCCTGCAGCTCACTCCCGGTGATGGACAGTGTTGTCTGTAACGGGAGAACACTGTCCGGAGGCCGGCAGTGCACTGAGAAGGCTCCGGGCGCAAATGACCATAGATGTTGAGACGCCTTTAAATAATAATAATAATAATAATATCTATATTAAATAAAATAAAAAAAATTGATAATTTTTTATTTATAATAAATTTTAAATTTAGTTTACGTCTTTAGTTTCTGTTTTTATATCAGCTTTGAAAAGTCTTATTTGTATCATGCTTTATACTATCTATTATTTTGTTTATAATCGAATAAATATGTCACCTTTTAATTAATTATTTACAAATAACTTTAATATTTTCTTGAAATTTATAAAACAAAAAAAGTTAAGCTTTTATTTGTTTTAAATATTTCTAGACATGTATGATTATTATTAGCGCAATAATTTGTCACAAAATAACATAAGATAAACTCTATTCTAAACTGATGAATTGGAGTGTGTGTTATGTTTCTATAAATTCCATCTTTGGGCACGTTTTCGTTTCTAGTGCGTTGTTTGTATACCATTCGCTAAAAACTCTTTCTTCGTATTTAGACGGAGGTCCTCAAAAATTTGTATTTATTATGAAAATACAATTTCGAATATTTGATATGATATCGCACCTCTTCCTCTTGAAGCGGCAGTCCTTTCTGGGTAATTTACGGGCAGTTCTCTTATTCTTTCAAATAATTATCATATATGTTACTACCATAAAATTAACTTTTCTCATGATGATGGCAGAAGGCTAGAGTGAGTTTATTTGTACATGAGGTTAAGCTGCAACTTTAAGCTTTCAACCAATTAAGTAAGATATATGTATCTACCTTTTTTTTTTTTTTTCTGGTACTACAGCCCTTGAAGGGCCTTGACCTCCTTAGTAATTTGCCTCCAGCTCTCTCTATCTAGGGCCTTTCTTCTCCAATGCCTCACCCAAGCCTTCTGAGGTCCTCCTCCACATCCTCCAACCATCTCCTTCTAGGTCTTCCCACGTTCCTCCTTCCTTCTGGGCGATTCCGGAAAAGCTTTTTCAGTGCTCGATCCTCATCCATTCTCTCCAAATGTCCCAGCCATATCAATCTTTTGCTCCTCACCTCGGCAACCAGATCCGGCGATGCAAACAATTCTTTCAGCTCTGTGTTACTTTTTATCTTCCACGAGCCATTTATAAGATTTGGCCCGTAAATCTTACGTAACACACGCCTTTCCCACACCAGAAGTTGGTTGCACTCGCTCTCATTCAGTATCCAAGTTTCCGAAGCATAAAGAACTATCGGCCGGATAACTGTCTTGTAGACGTTTATCTTATGTTTTCGAGACACATTTTTAGATTTAAGGATCTTATTTAAAGCAAACATGCATCTACTTCCGGCAGCCAACCTCTCTTTAATTTCTTTTCTAACATCCATTCTTTAGTGAATATGGTACCTAAGTATTTAAAGGCTTTTACATTTTCGAACGTTCTTCCACTTAACGTCACAGAAGCAACTTTGCAAATTCGGTTGTCGTGCCTAGAGCATAGCATGTACTTGGTCTTGTCAGTATTAATGGACAAACCCACAGCCCTGGCACTATTTTCCAATTGGTCATAGCACTCTTCCAGAGCCCTTAAGGTTCTTCCTATAAGTACTATGTCTTCTGCATAAGCCAGGTACTGCCTTGACCTGTTAAATATCGTTCCGTTTGGGTTTGTCTCGATATCTCTGACAACTTTCTCCACGGACAGGTTAAATAGGATTGTGGAGAGTACGTCACCTTGCCTAAGACCTCTATTTATCTCAAACTCTTGAGAGTAATCCCCTTTAATTCTGACTTTTGCAGTCGTTTTTATGAGGCACATGTTAACGAGCCGAATTAATTTATCTGGGATGGCAAATTCTTTCATAATTTGCAAAACTTTATTCCTGTAAAGGCTGTCATATGCTTGCTTGAAGTCCACGAACAAATGGTGAACATCGATGTTGTATTCATAACATTTTTCATGAATCAGCCTTAATGCACATATTTGGTCCGTGGTTGCTCTACTCCTTCTAAAACCAGCTTGGTAATCACCTAAAATTTGGTCCGTATACTCTGTCAGCCTCTTTGCTATTATTTTGGTCATTATCTTATACACAACTGACAGTAGGGCAATACCGCGATAGTTTTCACAGGAACTTTTATCACCCTTCTTAAAAATTGGGCAAATTATTGCGACCGTCCAATCCTGTGGCATCTCTTCTTTTTCCCATATCATTTGTATCAGCTCAAACACTCTTTCCTGAAGAACTTCTCCTCCTAATTTCAGGAGTTCGGCCACTATTCCATCCACGCCTGGAGCCTTATTATTTTTGAGTCCCATTATGATCTCAATAACTTCTTCCTTTTCCGGGTACTCCACATAATCATCATTTAATATTTCAATATTTTCGGGCATAGTTCCTTCTCTTTGTATATTTTCCTGCCCCATATTCAGCAATCTCTCAAAATATTCAGCCCATCTCTTCTTGATCTCCATTTCGTCACCTATCATATCTCCATCCTTTCCTCTACAGAAGTCTACACTAGGTTGGAATCCCTTCCTCTCTTTCCTCACTGCTGCATAAAATTCTCTAACTCTTTTATTTTCTCCATCCTCTTCCATTTTCTTCAAGATATCCAGTTCGAAATTTCTTTTTTTCTTCTGCAAATTTTATTTGCTTCTTTTCTTTTCTTTTTGTAATCCATAGTATTCGCTCTCGTAGTTCTTTCTATCATTTTTATTCTCGCCTTATTTCTTTCCTCTAAGGCATACTTACACTCCTCATCGAACCATATATGTATCTACCTAGCAAAGATATATCTACAATTTATATAATGTTGAGGTATATTAAAAGCACTGTTAGAAAACTACAAATCTGAATAATAATAAAAAAAAATCGATTGGCCTAACATGTGATTTTAAAAAATAGATTATTAGTTTTCTGAAATTTCCTCGAAAAGTACTGTATCGAAATTCTTTAAACTGACATGCTTGCCAATATAAGTGCCCAGATATAAATCTTTACTTTTATTTAACACAATGATCCGGAAAAAGTTAGTTTACAGAAGTTAGTTCGAGGAACTTATTTATATGAAATACAAGCACAGATAAATGTTTAATGACCTTGCATGTCTTAATGTGAGAATTTCATATGAGACTTTTTATTTTTTTTATATTGCAAATATTTGTTCCCTAAATTAAATCTTCAGTTTCGGACAGAATCGAAGATGTAATCAATCAACGTCTGTTGACAAATTTTGTCTGTAATAACTTATTGGAAAATCATATTTACTAATTGCTTTCATTAAGAATTTTTGCATATTGATAATCAGCATGCATATTGATTTTGTTCCTGATAGGTTTCCGATTTTCGTCCATAGTCAGGGCAAATTCACCAAGTTCTTGTGGAGAGATCGCATCAACGTAATGTTTCTGTAACAACCACACTTGTTGGTTGTATATATACATATAAACATACACAAACTCCGTGAATTTGCTCTGACGACGGATGAAAATCCGAAACCGGTCAGGAACAAAATCAATATACATGCTATGACTGATAAAATACCAAGTGTTATCCAGCATTGCGGACCCACCCACATTTTTAATAGTCGCTTTTTTGTTGAAACATAATATTACACAAATATATATATTCCTGAATAAAATTAGCAATTTCGAACTAAAAAGATCATAAATCATATATTCCGTAATGGATCAATTTCAATAATATCATAGTAGTTAAATAAACAATTAAGTCTCCATCAAAAAAAAGATACAGCAAAATAAATCTGAAAGAAAATATTTTAAATTAATTTAAGGATTCAGTTAGATCGAATATTGGAGGTTCAATAATTCATGGGGGGGGGGGATGAAAGCACAGGAAATTGGAAAGCGTATTAAAAATAAAACTTTACACCAGTTCTTCACACACTTTAACCCATTATATGGTGGCTGCCAGTTCTATCTGAATGATTTTTTTATTAAATTAAAGTGCCTTTTCCTTTATTCATCCATACATTAGTTTGATGAGAAAGGCTTCTTTACACAATTTTCATGAATCTACCGTTCTGTCCTTTTTTACTTACAATCACACTGAAACGTCTCTAAGGAAACGACATAATAATCAAATATTAATAAAAGATAAAATAATGGTCTAATCTGTCGATATGTTTTGTCTCCAAATACCGAAAAATGTGGACGGGCGTGGTTAACAAAATATACAGTGTTTGTATTAATTTTAATCATAGATATGTCAATCCAAGTCCAAAGTTGGTAATCAAATCCGCTTCCGCGTTAAGCCTTTCTTAGAAGTCGGTAATATTAAGGAATGTAATGTATGAATTTTTCTTTTAATATTTTTAATTTGTTACATACAACAACATGATTTGATTTATTGATTTATTTATTTACAAATTATATATACATATTTACAAAATAGGAGGCCTACATACGCAGTGCCTACATACGCTAAACAGAACTAAAAATAAACAATCTGAATAGAGGATAAAAACATTATTATTTGCAAAGTAGAAATAAATTAAAAACTAGTTGTGGTGGTTGGTTCCGCAGAGCTGGAAAGCATCAGCGACATTTTCCGTGGTAGCCTGCTTCATTTTGTGGTCATCGATCGGTTTCGGGCGTTCGCCCATTTTCAGGATGGCACAACACAGACTGGCACAGAGCAAATTCAGTTTACACACTGACTGGAGTTTTTTTAATTGTATTTAAAACTAAACTCTTAAACTAGGGTCAAGGAGTATGGTCAGCTGGGTGGGAAACACGTGTTTGGGTTGTTAAAGGGCAAATTTTCCTTACAATGGAAACAACACGTAGGGGTCTAATTTTTAAACTCTGTTGTTGGAGGGAGATTCACTTTGCAAATAACTAATCAAAATAAAAATAAATTTAAAATTAAATTAAATAACTGTAATGGTTGTAGGAGGAGATGTTGGTTGTAGATGTAGATAGATAAATAACACCTCAATATCGGTATAAGATATATAATTGATATATATGTATATGACTGACTGCCAAGGACTGTATACCTTACACTACAAGAACTGAACAGACAGACTGACGTGGCTAAACGATGTGTACAATTCAAGTGTGAGACTGTGAACAGAATATATCCCTTTTTGACTCTGTCTCTCGTATATATATCCAACTGCCCTCTCCTCTCCTCTCTCTCTCGAGGGGCTCTTTCTCTCTGATGCGTGGTGGGGGTTCTCACTCGCTAGTGTGGATGAGTGGTGGGGGTTCACTACCCCTACATAACCATTTAAACCAACATAATTTGAAATTAAGCGATTTTTATAATTAAGTTTTTTTATAATTATGCATTCCGGTTAATATTTCACCTTTCACACAACATACGCCATCCACGCACGCATGTATACCTAAATATGGTTTTTTATAATTAAGTAAAATAAAAAAACCTTAACTACATAATTACAGTTCTAAAGCAGAATATGCTTTAGCCTTTTATTATTATACTTTTTGTATTTAAGAGATCTTAAGTTATAGTTAATGATGAAAGAACGTTCTGAGTAGTGAGTATAAAACTGAAATTTAAGCTTTTAGTCAGTGCCAGATCTACGATATTGACCCTGCGATTAAAACAATATTCAAGCAGTAATTTACCATTCTTATTGCTGCAGAAGCAATTCCATGCAACATGCTTACAGTTCAGATCTCCAGCTAAAATGCTTGTGCAAGTCAAATAGTGAGGACTACAAGAGAGTTCCTGAAGATTATTATCGAGTACTTTTTTAAATGTTTGAAATTACTTTGAAATAAACAAGCAAGCCTGGCAATGTAAGGGTAGCAAGTGAATTGGGCACCTAGTATAGACTCCCCCTTCACCACTTTCTCACACTAGTGGGAACCCCTGATTTTTGAAGGAAAGACCGCAGCCTTAATTAGATGCTTCTTGGAGTCTTACTTGATCTGAAACTCTATCCAGCGACGTATCTCTTTCTAAGCCGTTGATTGTATTAATCTTAACTCTTTCTCTCCATCCGATTGGGTAGTTTGTCGTTACTGTCAAACAAGCTAATTTCATTGTGATCGGATGGTTTGTCACCATCTATCCACTATAACCTCGATCCTTTCCTTACGACGGGAGGTAGTTAGTCGCTCTCTGTCAAGCAAGCCTTCCTTCTTGTGATCCGATGGTTTGTTGTCATCTATCCACTCTAATCTTTATGTTAACTATCCGACTCTGTAGCTTGTCACTATTTGTCAAACAAACTTTTTTTCTGTAATCGAGGTTCATCTCCCACTCGTTCAATCTCTCCAAGTTTTGTGTACTTAAGCAATTATTACAAAAAACAGAACACACATACTCACGCACTGCGATAAATAATAATATTCTAATACGTAGTTGGCACACTTGTTATTGTGTTTTTTATTTATTAAAAAAGATTAAGGAGCAATGTTAAGCTTTCTTCTAAAGCGTTTCACTAAAAAACTTGCTCTAAACTTCATTAACAAGGAATTTTCTGCCACCTTTATAAAGATACATTAAATTCATTTACTAGAATACCTAATTTGAACAAAATCGGTTGACTGGAAATGTGATTCTAAAGAGTGGTTTTTGAGGATTTTGGGAATTTTCTCGGAAACTGCTCCAACTACTTTTTTTAAATTTAGTATACTTCAGCACAGATATTAGTCTATCACTTTAGTTTTAAACATTTTGCTTTAAAAATTGATTTTAGGTGTGTTGTGTTAAAGACCTGTGAATTCGGCTTAGATACCGTTACAGAGATTTTTTGCTGAAGGGTTGGCATAGAAACAAATATAACTCCCTATCTTTATAATGTACCCCAGCATGTAATGTAATCCCCTACTTTTGTAATGTAACTAAACTTTAAGAAAATTCCTAAATAAGAATTGTAATAACTGCAGTAAGACAATGTCGTGTGATTGTTTCGCACTAGATCTTATCATTTATTCAAAAAGCGAAATCAGTTGAAAAAAAGTTAGAACTGAAATTCATCTGAAATTCAGTTAGATTCATCTATTCAAATGGCTGCCCATGAGTTAAAGGAAAATCAGAATACGAATTGCACTTCTATACTTAGACATTTCTTTATCGCTTTTTTATACAGGGTGAATAAATTCCATATGATAATTTCACTCAAAAAACTGAAATATCTAATTGAATACCACTGTTTCAAAGATTTCAACCAATCATATACGTATTGCATGGTAATATATCAACATTCAGTGTTATTGCTCTAATATGCACCTGATTGGCTAAATCTAACAGCTGGTACAAATGTAATGGACAGATTATAACCATTCATTAACAAAGCCTTCCACTGTAGAATATAGTTTCTAAATTCTCAAAATAACCGAATATTTAAATGTACAGATTTAGACAATCCTATGGCACTCTATCAGATGCCATAGGCGAGTCATCTCGCCTAAAGCACCCCCACCAGGTTAGGGTCCCTGTTGAAAATTAATATCCTGGGCGGCTCCAGAGTGGATATGTACTCCTTCTCTTTCGGGTGAAAATCCAGATCCTAAATCATCATTTAAAATAATAGATTTTACAGGTGGTTTCGACCTAAAAAGGCCATCTTAAGCTGTTTACAATTCGTAATGGGATCCGAATCATTAAGATTCGAGAGGATGCGAAGAAGTTACTTGTTACGGGAGAGTGATTCTATATTTATACGGGTGAGCATCGTCTAGAAGAACAGTTATCGTCAACCAATATAATGGGGGAGGGGAGAGAATGAATTGAGGAATGATGAAGTAGATAGAAACTGGTAGACGTGCTGAACACTGTATAACGAGTAGAAATTACAAACTCCAAGAACTCTACAAAGTTAATAGAAGTTAGAGAATAAGGTAGCGAGAGAACAATTAAGAGAGAGACAGACTGGATTCAGAATTAAAATGTACGTAGTATGATTGTTTGCTGACTGGATCTCGATAACTCTTCTTCTTAGATCTAGCTCCCTGAATATATACAGAATTTCCCACCCTTAGGATCCCCACGAATCTTAATGACTCGGATCCCATTACACAATTTTATTAGGAGCCCAACAGTAATATTATTTTTTACAGACAAAAACCGTATTAATTGTAAAAAATATATTTTTCATTATGAAAAGTAAGGATTATTGTTATTATCTGTTCAAAAATCAGTTTCTTCACAATTCATTAAATTAACCAATTAAATACCAATCTTGCTATAATTTTAGCGTGCATTTCGGTAGATTTGTAATTATTCTTGCATTATTTCCTAAATAAAAAGCTTCTAGGATATCAAGCCCACAAGCACTTTATCATGGATAAAAAGTACCCTCGCAAAAAATGATCAGCATTTTAAGTTATTATGGTTGACAATAGAAGATGGTTTGAACCTATCGTAAAACATAATAATCCGGGGTGAAAAAATCGTATAACATTCTCATACTGCAATTTGCAAAGTCATTATTGACGAATTTAATTTCAAACTCGGAATTTTTACTAATGTTTAACTGACCTGTGTACTAACCTAGCTGGAAAAACCTAAACTAAAAACACATATTTTTCTACTAAATGACTGGAAAAGCAAATTGTTATTTAAATAAATGGCATTCAGCAAAGGATAGAAATTATTCAGTTTTTTTATGTAGTAAAAACTCCATCACTGGTAGGTTTCTCAGTTAGTTTTAAATCGTAATGGCTAGTGATTTTGAACGCACAGATTAAAGTCTTAGCTACTGAGATAGTTTAGTGTTAGTTAGTACAACTAACAACACCATGGGAACATTGTTCTACAGTAGATAAAACGTATATAGTAACAGCGTTGGCGAAGTTAATACTTGTAAAGGGATAATGGCCTGTTTAAACGTTTCGCCTTGTTGGAGTTGAACGGACCTTCGTCACGATATATTTCTCACCCTTTTCACCCTCATTGTTACTTTTTCTTGTTTAACCCCTTTCTTCAATGTTTCTTCTCCTTTTCAGAGAGTTATCTGACCCACTAAGACCACTAATGTTTTTTTGTTTTTTTTAGAAAACAAAATCACTTCTCCAATCATAATTTATTCTTTGTTTAATCTAGTTTCATCTGGAATTTGTTTATTTAAATAATTACTTTCTTAGTTTGAAATGTTATAGTGTTCTTGAGTGTTTAGTATTTTTCTAATAATTTTATTTTTGAGTAATATCTTTGATTTATTTATGCATAAACCTTGATATGTTAAAAATAGAAAATAATATCTATTACTTTGTAAAAGGAAATATTACGATCTTGTCCCAACGTCACAGATACCAACCAGTCACTTTTGCTGAAAAAATTGTATTTAAGTGGTTACACAAAAACAAGAAATATAGGTTTTGTTCTATAAAGCAATGTGTTCTGTAAAGCTCGGCTTCTAGGTTATGTACTGTAAACAAAACTCTGCGGATTAACGGTTGCATTGAATTCATAATTAAAATTTGTAATAACTAAATCAAATTTTAATTAATATTAAATTTATAAATTATGCAATTAAATTTCCTTTTAGTTTTAGTTGTGTAGATTCCAAGATATTATACTTTTAATAGGGGCTGACCCTTTCTTTAATAGAAAGACCAGCAAACTTAGTTGAAAGGTTTGAATAGTCTCTATTGTACACAATTAATCTTAACTGTAATTCTCCTTTTGTTCAAGTTTGCTAACTGGTGGCCATGACTCGTTTATATGCTTAGGGACCACAATTCATGCTAGATAGTTACAATTGACCCTTTAGGGAATGCTGCCAAATATAAAGAAGAGAGAAAGAAAATTACAATGAGAATAAGAGTAAGCGAGACAGTGGAAAAGATTGTTATAAAGAGGTAGCCTGGAGTTAAAGAAAGATTTGTATGTTTCTGACAATAGCAAAGGAGAATGAATGAATCAATTTTGGTTACTTTTATATATATATATATATATATATTCTATTTTATTTTCCCAGGAAATTAAGTGAGTCGCTCTGTATTTTTTCTTTTTATTTTCAAGCAAATTGAGTTATATATTTTTTATAAACAATTCTTTGTTGAAGGAATAATGGTAAAATTCAAATCATATGACTATATTATTTCCATCGGCTAGGTGTTTCCATCATTCTTTATTTTTTAAAATTCCCATAATTCATCGGTTTCATTCACTAGTGGATACGCTCAATTGAGCTAAACTCTGCTGCCCTTCTAAACAGTACACAGTGCAGAGGTTTGACATCCAGCTTAAAGTAGAGTTGCAGAAAACTTTCTATGATATACCTGTTATTGATTTCTTTCTAATTGATATATTTTTCTGTAAGACAAGGAATAGACAATTCTATTCTTCAGCCTGTGGCTGTGGCGTTTCTCAATTTATTCCATTCTCATCATCCTTAGGTTTCACATCCTTCAATTTTTCCTTAACCAAGAAATGATCATACTTGAAGATGACATGGCCTAATTCTCATCCAGTCCCAACCAATTTGCAACTTGCAATAACAACTAAATTCTCTTGTATAACATGGCTTCCATAGCGGAAAAATAAAATATTTGTAATCTCCCTTCCAGTGTCTTTAAGAAATCTTCCCATTCATAACCACCATATTTTCAGCATCTAACCATCATATATTCAGACATCTAACCGGGAGTCCAAAGACAGGATTCAGAAGGCAAGAACTTCAAAGAATCTTACTGCCACGAAGCTTTATAACAACAAGTTATCCTAAACATATAATTCTGTTATAGAATGCCTAGTGGAATCTTATACTCGAGAATTATGTACTCGATTCTAAGGGAATAAGCAAGCGACACTAATAGTACAGTCAAAAATTCTACGCCACATAATCATAGCTTCATATTGCGTCTATTATTAGTATCAATGTAATTTCAGTGTATTTGCTTCCGCCCATTGGAGACTAATTATAGAGTCTCATTTCTGTATTATTCTGTCAATAATCTCAATTGTGATTGAGGCAAGCTGATCAACTGTTTTACACGATATATGAGACCAGTAATTGAAATTGGACCACCAGCAATGAGTGGTAAATTTTCTTACGTCACTAATCTTTTTGAAGGTGCAGTTATCCCAAAGGAATGAAAAAAAAAACTGTGCAAGACTCCATTCATTCACTGCAGTTCCAGTTATAAAATTGACAAATATTCTTCAAATTTAATATTTTTATTCAATGTTTAATTGCCCTGGTATAAATAAAGTGGTGATTATATTGATTGACTCAGTTGTTATTGGGACGATAATATTGTATGCCAAAAAGTAGCGCCAACTAGCGCTAAACCAAACTAAACTAAACATAATCAAATTCGAATCTGATGTCACAGATTTCCAAGGGCCCTCTGAAATAAAATTTCCCAAAAAAATGTAAAAAAAAGAAGAAGGAAAGTTGGAATTCTAGCAATGCATTTCATATTATTCAGGTGGTAGAACCATTCATTGTACTGAAGTAGCAGCTCAAAGTTATTTCTTCCGCAGGACGCTGAATTTTTCTAGAAAAATGTTGCAAATAAAAGTGATAGGCATTTACAGGTAGAGAGCGCTTACTTAGCTTAAAGTAAATTTTATTTTCGTTAAATTGCAAAAACTAAAAAGCCACTCAATAAAACTACACTTTTGTTTGCTAGATCGTCACCTTCAAGACAGATATACAGAGTTAAAACCTAAACGGATTATCAAATTTGATTTTCCTGAATTTTTTTTTGTTTTTTAGATATTGTGTTTACACACGCGCATGCGCGCATCCAACTCACATACATGGACACATTTGCACTGGCCATTTATTGCACTGGACATTTGTTTTCGAACTCAAGGAACTTCAAAACATGTACCACTACAGAAAATTCCATTTCGAAAATTTTGACGACAATCTCTCTACTTCCAATCTTGGAATCAAGTTTATTTCATCCAATGTACCTAGGTAAATAATATATATGAGAATATCACTTTGATAAATTATAACATTTTTTTTAATCGAAAGTATGGCTTGCCCTTCTTTTCCATCTTTCATTGCCAGGTGAAACAAAAGTAATGAATAAATATTAATTAATATAATCGAAAATAATCAATTACGTGGAATTGCATTTTATTGGCAATGATGATTATTATTACCTAACCAATTACGATCACAGTATTTTTAATCTCATCTAACTTTTCCAATACCAGTTAAAATGGTATATTGAATAATTATTTAATTAAAAACAAATAAAATATTAATTTCCATATTTTAGGTTTCAATTAAAATGAAATTTGTTTTGGGGGGTATCTCGATAATTCTAATAGAAGTGATGGAAGTAATATATATTCGGATCCCTATAACGTATGAGATTATTCAAAGGAGGAATTGAATATACATACATACGCCGAGTTCAAATAAGGTAATAATAGAATAGGTATATTAGATGATTATAGAATAAATTAAATGAGGTAAGTTAACTAAAATGAGATCTTCTTCTTCTTCAAGTTTCTTTATAACGAATAAAAAACGGTGTTCCTTTAGTTAGTATGAAACTAAAATAATATTAATTGAATATGTTTATGGTAATTTCGCTAACAAATCGTGGGGTAATAAAGCGATATCGTATAGATAACTTTTCTGTCCATAAGTGTTTTGTCGCAGAAAATCCAAAATTGGTATATCATTTGGATTCCAGTTTAGGAACAAATGCAAAACATTCAGTCAAAATGGTTTGGTTGGAAGTTATTATTATGCTAATTATTCCAAGTTTGAGGAAATCTTGCTATTTTAATTAAGAATTGCATAAGCGATTGCTGCATAAATGTTTTGCTAATAAGTTTTCTGAATTTTTGCCATTTATGACAAGAGTTGATGCTCAGAAATTTGAGCGCTCAAAAATTTGTATTAGTATGAAGGTTAAATGTCTTTGTCGACATCATATATAGACCAGTATTTAGTCTGGATGCGCAAAGTATTTATCCTAGAGTATATGCCATAATATTTCTTTAAATATTAATGAATAGATAAATCTAGTAACAATAACCATTGATATTTATCTATCAATAAATATATCCACTAATGTCATGACGTTGTGAGAAGGAATGGAAGTGGGCGGAACTATTCCCGAAGGAAATCCAACCTCCTCCCAACAAACAAACACACCGGGACTCTACGATCATCATCGTGAATCCTCAACCACTACAAAAGCAATCCTCAACTCATGAATCTGGAGCAACACTCTGCCTGGCTGCTGGCATGGCTCCTGCCATGTACAAGCGTGAACTGCACATCACCTACGTTTTTACCACAACCTTTTGCTATAGCTTGAACTTACCATGCTATTCAAGATGTAGAGGATATTCTGTATTCAGATCCACTAATTACAGTATTATTCCACTTTTAGTCGGATAATTAATACAAGAAGTTTATTGGTCAATTATTTATGTCACTAAATGGAATACACAATGTGCTGTAAGCATTCAACTAATTGTAGGGATAATGAGAGTGCTACAAGCCTAACAAGAGGGCAAATTACCGGCAGCACATTTTAAATTATGAGTAGGTATAATAAGCCGGTTCTAGCACAGCCATGGATGTAGATAATCTGATCTGGTGGAGATGAGAAGGATAATAAATAGATGTCTAATTTTATATATGTGTGTTTGTGGGTATGTATGTGTGTGTGTGGGTGTGTGTGTGAAAGAGAGAGAGAGAAAAGTAAAAAGAAAATGGTCTAATAAGTTTAGAAATGAAATGTTTTTTTGAAACAAATAAATGAATTTAAAGATTTACTAAAAAAAACGATGCCTTAATAATCACGTTTGTATATAACTGTTATAGAAGACTTCATAATATATAAATGAACGCTACATCATCCAATGTAGAAAATTGGACAAAACATTTTTTTCATTCTGCTTGTACTTCCATTATTTTTATAGTGATATATTTGATTGTTTTTTTTTTTTTATTTACTTGAACTAATACCTGGCATTGTCATTTGCACATGTCATTTCCATATCTTGCCAAAGTAGTTGTTGAGGGGATAGGCAATATTGATGGAAATGATCCTTAATTTTGATGGACAGCTATTGATGGTAGTAGCTTTATTGTTGTCCACGAACAGCCTATTTTCACTCATGCTGCCCTGTCTGTATTCAAACACAATTTATAGAGAGATCTGTATTGTCATCTACCATTCGTTCTAACCATACAATGATAGCGAAATAAAATATAAATATAGCAAAAGAATATACTTAAAATAAATAGCAATAATAATAAATCTATCATAAAACTACTTAAATCTATTGCATCTGAGAAATCTATACTCTAAGTACTTTTAAATTAATTAACTAGTTATGATATGATTAAAGGTTACTTCCACAAACATAATAATTGCATAAAGTACTTACTCATATATTGAATACATTATTTTCACATATATCTATATAATTTCATGTAGGAATTTCCAAAACTGAGTTAAATAAATTATTATTATATTATACAATTAAATCTATGTTAAATAGATATTTTGAAATCAGCATTAAAATTATATTTTTGAGTAGATTGGTAGCCTATGGTATTTTATATTGAGCCTTATAAACTGATCCGAATATGTGAAATGTGTTTGGTGTGATGTATGTTCGTAGTGGCACGAGCGGTTTAGTAAAAGGGCTTGTAAGTATATATGTTTAAGAGAGAAGTATTAGAATAAGAAAGGCTAGCAGAAAGCAGAAACACCGGCTGAATTTTCTCCATCGAAGGTTGGTAAACTATTGATTAATTGTAAATTTCTTAAGAGGCTAGCAGGTTGATTGTTAGGGGTGGCTGGAGGATTTGCTAATTGCTGCTGAGCAAGTAAATATTCTACAGCAGCGTCAATGCCCATATCTTGTCCATTAATCTTGTACATTTTGGAAACAAGAGAATTACTACCTTGGGGAAAATTATATTTTTCAAGGCGTCTGCGTAACTGGATTAAATTGCCTCCAACAGAAAGGTTATTATCGCGTAATATCTTTACAATTTGCGATCCGTTAAGAACACTCATAAATTCAAAATTCACAAGGGATTGGGGTAAAGTGGCACAATTACAAAAATTTAAAAATAAAATTCAATAGAAAATTTGATAATGGGAAATATTTAAGATATTTCCGCTGAGAAATTAATGGAAAAAGTAATAAAATTATCTTATGGATAATTCGTTTAATTAATAAATCGAAAATTGTACGTACTTGTTAATTTTGTGGATTCTGGTTGATAAAATATCCCAAACAGCTGGCACCAATGAAATGTAATTGGTGTGATATGTAGTTGTAGTTTGTAGTGGCTTGAGCGGTTTAGTAAAAGGGCTTGTAAGTATATATGTTTAAGAGAGAAGTATCAGTAATAAGAATGTAGTCACCACTGCTAACAATAAATATATTCTCTAAGTGAATTTAAATAGTTTTATAATATCACAGCGATTATGTATAAATCAATTATTTATTTAGATTAAATGCTAAATTCTTATGTTTTAACTTATAACTGGCACAGTCCTGATGTGTTCTGCTTCGGTGTCTACAACAAACTATCTCTTAATAAGTGATCTCGAATAAAGGCAAATCTCCTTCACTGGCATGTGCTTAAGAGAGCGATTCCTGAAGCAAGCGTTCTGGCTTTGAAAGCAGAATGCAGACTGTCCTAAGGAATGCCCTCTCTAGCGGGGGATTTTCTTTTACAAAAGAGTTGGCCTAACGGGTTCTTGTGCCTTTGTTTCTTTAGTTGCACTGACCTTATATTTCAGTACCTGACTCTAAATACACTCTATTTGAAGGTAAATTCACTATTTATTTACTCGTGAGTTACACTAGTTATTTACTGCTTCACTTAAATATTGTCAAAATTCACTCAACTATTTTTCGAAACTATTATTTTTGCATTTCTTTCTTCCACTACATATGAATGGTGGTTGTTCAATGCCTAAAAGATAGTGTCTTTTAACTAAATTTCTTGTTTGCTATTTCAATATATTCCGTCAATTTTTTATTTTTATTTATTTTTTTACATGTTCATGTTTAGCCTATTCTGTTTTATTAGAATCGATTATGTTTCAACCAGTTTCATATGATAATACTTCTATGTCATGCCTTCCTTTTGTTTTAAAACAATCATTTTCAAGAAATCATTTATAAGAAATTTATATACTTGCGATTAAATGGGTTTATAAGAAGTAATACAAAAAAACTATTTGCACTTAATTTTGCCAATTTGTGATAATCTAACTTGATAACAATGTGTCGTAAGTGTGAGATAGTGATGATGATCAAGAAAAGTGTAATAAGAAGAGTGTAAAAGTGAAATGGTTGCTGATTGCAGTTGTACTGAACCGAACAGCTTCTTTTTACATATGTGATGAATTAATTATCCAGCAGCATAAGAGAAATGAATGGGAGGGTTTTGTCACGACACAAGCGATTCCTTATTGCTGCATTCCAAGGAAGAAGGCATTTCGACCGTCAAATCGTTTGTCCGTTTAGTTATTTGAACAAAGTGATGTTGTGATATGTTGGAACAGGTTTTTATTCACTGGCAGTGTTGAATGCAGATCCACGCTGTACGTCACGGATTGAGAACTACGTTATTGACTTATTAGCCAATATGGCTGTTTTCTACGGCAGATAAATAATGCCGAAGTTATAGCAGAAAACTAACACCACTTAGGTGACTATACGGTTCGAAATCGTCACCGTGATATCAATGTTGGATCAAGAAGACCCCTTGCTTTACGTTGCACTTATGAAGAACATCTTAACGTTGATATTCATATTAAAGCTCTTATTAAAACTAGAGGAGAGGCAATCCGCATCATAAAGCACGCAAAACAATATTTTAAAAGAAAAACTGACTAATATCATGGAACTATATTTTTATGAAAAAACCAAGCTACGTCACTAAAAAGCATGCTCTTAGTGTTAAGAAGAAAGGAATATTTGGTTTGTCTTAAATAACATTAATTCAGATGGCTCTAGGCAGGAGGGTACTGGCCTGTCGGGGGCGGGAGCCTGGTTTCAGGAACTGGATAAAGAGAGTTCGGTGGCCTTGGGTGGCTTGGCCACTGTTTTTCAGTCTGAGGTGGTGGGCATCATTGAATGCTGCCACCTGGTGGGGGAGTGGCAGGGAGAGTACAAGGAAGTGCGGATTTTCTCGGACAGCCAAGCCGCACTAAGGGCTTTGAGTAAGCCTTGGTGGAGTTCGAAATTAGTGGGAGAATGTCGGTGGAAGCTCAACGCTTTGGCTCGGAGGGGTAAGGTGCATCTCTATTGGATACCCGGACATGCGGGAATAGAGGGCAATGAGAGGGCGGATCGGCTGGCCAGGGAGGGATCATCATTACCATTCTGTGGTCCTGAACCAGCCCTGGCCGTTACAAAGACGTTTCGCGACAAACAGATTAGACTTTGGGAGACGAGTGCTTTGGAGAAAGGCTGGGGGACACGCAGGGGTGCCTCCAAGCTAAAAGATTTATAAAGGCAGGTAAGCAGAGAATTTCGGAGTATCTCCTGTCTCTCAGTAGGACGGGTTTGAGGACCTTGGTAGGAATAGTGACTGGACACACTTGGGTGTCCAGCCACTTGTTTAACATAGGAACGACGCGGAGTCCCATTTGTCAGAACTGTGATGACGAAGTTAGGGAAACGGTGTATCACTACTTATGTCAGTGTCCCCGTTTCGCTGGAACTAGGTTTCGTATATTTGGGAGGACACCACTCTCGCAGGATTGTCTGGGCGAGTTGGAGTATAGTGATATCTTGAGATATTGTAGATTAACCGGCAAGTTACCGGGGGAGACTAATTAAGGGGATACGGGGGGTACCGGGGGGATAAGAGCCATATAGGCTTAGGTCCCGCGCCTTTGGGCACCCGTTTCCGATAATAATAAATAACATTAAGCTTTATTAGGCATTATTATTTATTTTTCTTCAAATGTTTTCTTTCTTAATAACCAACAGAATTTGAAAAATTCAAGTAATGCAAAAGTTTTTTGATGTGCATAATATATAATTATTTACCTACAATTTATAATTTAAATATATACACAATACACATATGCATTTAAATTTTAAATTTGCGAATAATCAATAAAAATGTTTTTTAATAATATTAAAATATAATTTGAAAGGTAACACAACAGTGCGTAGTATGTTTCATTTATGCATTGTACGTCTTCATTTATCTTGTTGTAATGTTTATATTTTGTCAGTTTTTAGACCCGCATTTCTTTGAAAACTTCCAGCTGAATAAAATGGACAAGTCTCCATTTCTCTTCTTCTCTTTACAACATTTAAACAATGCATAGAAGTTTGTGGGTTAAAACTCTTAATGTTTCAGAAACAGACATTTTCCTCACCCACCGGACTGAACCCATTTCTTATGCCTCTTTCCATCGTATACTTCCACTTCGTCATCCATTTTACCATTTTTGCTTTTAGCAATTAGAGTGAACTGAAAAATTACTCTCGCCATAATAATTTTGTTGCTACTAACTTTGTTTATGGAAAAAGTGAAAGATCTACTGATGCATAAATTGTTAAAAACATTTAAGTGATAACTATAGAAAGTGATGTAAATGACTTTTATTTTGACTATCAAACATTCATCTAAAATAAATCGATTTTCGGGGCGTTTATGAGGCAGGCAACTCAATATATAGTAAAAAATAAAACACTAAATTAAAACACGCCTTAAATTAAAAAAAAAAAAATAAAATTAAGAATTGCAATATGAGAAAGTCGTTTAAGTGTTACACATTAGATTTTTTTTTATTTTAAATTTCAAATCATTATAAATATGGAGCCTAAATTATATTTATTTTCTATTTAACATTTTGTCTGCAAAAAAACGTTGCGTTTATTAAAAGCAATAGGACATTTTTCAAGTAAATTATATGAATGCAAAAATTCCTACAGTTAAAAAAGAAAAGATGAAAGAAGTATTTTACTAGTGAGCACATTTGTATGTTGAATAAAGTTCTGTGGGACGAAAGTGGAATCCTGGTGGTGACCAGCTGCTCTCTCACCCCACCTATCGCTATTCCTCAAGCTTACTCTACTGAAAAACTTATGTCTATTCTCTTTTTTCCTTTTCATACCCTTACTTTATCTCTCTTCTTTTATATAAATATATATATTTCTTCCAACATTTTACATTGTCTTTCTTTAGCTTTCTCTCATTTTTCTTCTTTGTCTCTGTTTTCTTCTTTCATTTTTCTCACCAACTCTTATCATTTTTTTTTTTTTTTTTGCAAATATACATTCACTTTTCGCTATACTTTTTACGCTAACTTTACAATTTCAACTTTTAATGACCTTTACCAACTCCATGTTTGCCAACTCGATGTTAATAAACTAGTTTCATCACTGCTCTTCTCTTTTCTCTTTCTCTAGAAACTCACTCTTTCTTTCATTTGCTAAAAATATATATTTAATGAATATATTTATACGCAAATCTTTTATTTTTCTTTTTAAATTTATACATTAAATTTTTTCTAGTTTTACAGTGCATAGAAATCGTTGCTATTTTTTTTTTTTTTAAATATTAATGTGATTATTTGCAATATAATTCTCCTGAAGAAGCCCATTGCAATACAAATCCGAACCATGGCACAGACTCATTAAAAATAATGTTTTTCTATAATAACCACGGAAGGCTGAAAGGCAAAACATGTAATTATATGTGTGTTTGGTCGCGGTCTCTTTGATAGATTAACTCTTTATCCCGCCTTTTCACTGTAACTTAACGCGCTCTCTCTCACCTCTATTTCCCGCCTTTTCATCTAACTGATCGCGCTCTTTTTCCTTTGTTGTTTTTGCCCCCGGCGCAATTTTTCACATACTTTCCTCTCTTTTCTGTTCCATATTATTCATTGTTCTTCTGACTGTTGTGAAGTACCCAGCTCTGTGTGTTTATTCACTGTTCACTTTTTATCAAGTGCTCTTTTCACCTATTTTGTTTCGCCTTCGCGAGTGTATTTACTCTCCCAGCGTCATCCGTTGTAAGCAATTCCTTTTATGTTACTTAATTAGCATAAGATTACGCCTTCTTCTCATTCAAGAAGAACACTCATCTAATTTCATCTCCTTTCCGGCTTCAGAACCTTCTTCAGCGTCATCCATTGACATCTTACTGGACTCGCTCATCCTCACACATACAACATTCACACCTAAACAACTTTCACGCGCCTCATTTACACCATTTTACCGCAGCCCAGCGTTAACGCTCTTGCTTCCGCTTACATCATCTTCGAGTTGAGTTCAGTTTTATACATGTTTCTGTCAATAATTGTCTCCTCTCTTACCTTATCATTACAAACAACATTATTACTTCTGATTTAGTATATTTCTATATCTTCTATTTTCATACTTGCGTTGGTTGTACATTTCCGCTTCGGGGTACGCTCAAGAGCGTACACTATGTAATGGTTATTGCATAAAAACTGTATAGAAGAAGACGCGATGTAAATTATGCCTCTATTTAAACAACATTTATAAGATTTTTTTATTTTCTAATTACTTATTAGTTATTGTCTCAAAGTTTTTAACTTACCCCAATTCCCTTCACTCAAATATTACCTTTCTAAGCTAAAAAAAACATATTGCTAACTTGTGCATATTGCAAAAATTTTCTAAAATTACTGGGACATATTTTATTAATCTTTTATTTCGCATTAATTAAATTCACACAAATTAATAATTTTTAGACGCTGAAAGAAATATGGCACAACTTGCTGCAAATATTATAGCAGATGATGCTTTAAAGAAGTTAAACAATGTAAAGCCCTTGTTTAATCTAAGGGATTAACTGAAGGCTCACGTGCAAGAATCACTTGACACGTGTTGTAACCTTGTATACACATACTCCTATATTCCATATTCTAATAAAACATTTATATTTTCTATGTTTATTGCAACTATGAATAGTGTTTTACAATATTTTTAATTGACATGAATTATTGTTTTGAAATATTGGTGTGAAACACTCACACGTCTATTTCCTACGCCTCTCATTACAGCTATACTATAATATATAAATGATAAATTATACTATAATATTATGTACATTATAAATAATTTTCAACAATTATCTTTAAACTCAAATTTTCCAAATTTATTAATTTACTTTTTTAATTTAAGGCGCGTTTACATCTAAGGCGATGGGCGCCCGGAGCTTTCTCAGTGCACAGCCGGCCTCCAGACGGGTTCTGAAATATAATTGATGTGTTGTGTTGTAGTAGTGGTAATAATGGCTTGTGGCGTGAGCGGTTTTGTAAAGGGCTGGTGAGTATATATGTTTAAGCGAGAAGTATCAGAAATATTCAAGAATCACGCTGTTTTTAAAATAGATATATTCTCTAAGTGAATTTAAGTACATTACAATATCACAATAGTATGCTTATTAATATACTGGAACTAGCTATGTTTTAACTTATGTCTGGCACTGATGCTAAAATAGCGATTCCTGAATCAAGTGTTCTAGTTCAATGTCTAATATAGACTGTTCTGAAAGAAAGCCTTCTCCTTCTTAGTTCAAATCTTCCCCTGTGAGAAAAGGGTGAAAATACAAAGCTTAATACGAAAGTTGTGTGAACTCTAAAAGACAAAGCTAACCAGGTCCTTTGAACCTTCTGTAACGGTAGTCTTCTACCTGTGTATACCCTTTTTGCCAGCGAATGTTAGATTTTTCTTCATAATTTTGATATATTTCAAATAAAATATATTTCTGGCATCCATCACAGTTCTCTAGTCACAAACAACACTGTCCATCACCGGACAGTGCTGTAGAGGTTCCTAAGAAGAAAAAAATCTAAGGGTATAAGGGGTAGCACAGCTGGACTCAAACTCAAGATCAGTACGCTAATCACTTAGCGTACTATTCTATGAGCGGAGGGGGGATAAGAGCCTACTTATCTAAACTTGACATCTAGAGAAGTAATTAATGTATAGCCCAGTAGAACGCACCAAAACATTGAACCGACTGCATACATTTGAAATTTGGCGCCACTAAGCTAGCTAAAATAAATTTTTTGGAGGGAAAAATGTTTCAAATAAAACTGTGCAGTGAGCACAAGTTTAAAGAAAATCGTTTTTGATTTTTTCGAAAAAGTTGCATATACTATTCTAGAAATTTACACTTCCGGTTAACCGATTCCCTTAAATATGGAATTCTAGTAATAGTCCTATTGCTGGTATATTGATATTATATAAATGGCAGACCACGGATTATATCGAAGTGGTACTTTATAAGGAAGTTTAACATTACTGTTCTCTAGAACCTAAAAAAATTACTTTTCTCAGCAAAAAGTTTCAGATAGAATAGATAGAAATTTATTTGAAGATAGTATACGAAGTTTAAACAGAGTTGTTGGAGGAGCTGTTTTCAGAAGAATCGTGGAAACTGAAAAAAAAGAGAAGAAAACATAATATTTTGTATGTTCAAAAGAATGTCATTACATCATACAAGAATATTTTATCAAAATATAGATTTTGGCGATATATTTTATAAGAGGCCAGATATATATACGATAGATGGTGAGGGCAACTCCTATTTTTGGTGCATACAATTTTTTGAATCCTTAACTGTTCATGATAATAATTTCCAGAAATTCCAGCTAAAGACATAACATGGCCGACATAATCAGTGAAAAAGTTTTATATTCGTTTATATACAAACGTAAAAAACAAAAATAATACATTTAATTATAATGGAGTTGATGAGGAGAGAAAATAGGTTTGAATAATTAGACGAGATATGAAGACACTGTTATAATATAGCTATAAGTTTACACAAACTGCACTGGACTTGTAATGATTTTATAGAATAAAAGGTGAGAGTACAGATATAACACGATGCGATGTATGGTTGAATCTGTTAGATAGATATCTAGATAGATGTCGTTAGGTAGATTCTCACTGGCTTATATACAGATTCTCCCACTCTAGCCTACCAGGGAGGGTCCTTCTCTCTCTCTTGCCATTATTACATTAATAAAAATTAGTTTGGAATAATGCAAAAAAGTATTACTACTAAATTAAATCTTCCATTATTCACAGATTATTTTGAATTTAATTCACGTAAACTACACATTACCTTGTATGCTGTTTCAATTTTAAAATAATTTGACCATTTATGATATTAGAATAGTAAATCATTCAATTGAACTGTAAATTTTGACAGAAAGGAAACTTTTTATTTTGTATTGTGCTAAAATCTGAAAATTACTGATTACCGAGGCTGTTATTCTTCGCTTGGGATTCCATTTTGAGAACTTAAAATACTCTACATCAAAGAAATGATTTTCATTCTGCCAGAAATGCTAGTTATACCAGAAAATATTCGGATCGAAATTACTATGAAAATTAGTAAGTTGTGAAATCACAGAAAAAAGTTCAAGCACTCATTTGGATTTCATCTTGCTGGTTGTGTGAATAGAACCTAAAGAACACCAAAAACATTAAATAGGAATAAGTATTTTTTAAGAAATATCCACAATAAAATGAGATTGGCGGCCTAAAGGGCCTTGTCAAAATAAACTGAATACATTTTATATAAGAAATATCCACAATAAAATAAGTCTATTATTTATTAGGCTTTTGGCATATGAGTATTATGTATTAGGTCAAACATATTGCTTTTATTAATTTAAATATATTAATTTATATAATTACGTACCGTTGGATTCGATGGTTTGATCAGATGCACAATTTACACATACCATAAATTGACTTATTAGGTGGTGTGTTACTAAAAATTGTGCGATTCCTACTGCTGCCACATGTTTCCCACAACTAGATAAACTTTTCAAAAATTCTATAATTCTATTCATTTGAATCTGTAAGTAACTTAGTAAGTGCTGGCATACGAATGATCAAGAAATTTTGATAATGTCCCTTAAATCATGTCATGGGGGGCATGATTAAAAAAGGAATTTATTGCTTGGTCAAACAATAGCCGATGTAGAATTCCAATTGTTAGAGAGTTTAAACCTGGTCAACTTGTTATATGCCACTTATGAGATGAGTTTAACCCATTAGTTCTGATCTTAGAGTGTTCTGAATAAACCACAATTCCAATTTTGCTTGGAGACTTGTTGGCAATATCTGATTTCGAAATAAATTAATCTTGAATACTGAATCAAACCATCTTCATTAAACAGCTCATGTCTGGTGATGCAAGTGTTGTCTGTGGGAAGAGAACATGTCCAGAGGCCGGCAGTGCTCTGAGAAGGCTTAGGGCGGCCAATGACCATAGATATTGATTCGCCTTAAATAATCATAAAAAAAAACTTCCTGGAAAAAAAAAAAAAAAAAAATGAATCAGTGTTTCAGCAACCTTGAAGTAAGCTATTCAGTAAATTAGTACTTCCTAACGTTTTTATACCAAAATCTGTTTGCAGATCCTCTGATCCATCTGAATACAGACAGCATCATCATTTGAGTTCACTACAAGCTTTTTTATTTTTTTGTTATGCTCTCTACTTCTAGACACTTCACAGATCCCATTCCCTGATATGTACATTTATATTTCTTTTAGTATTGGGGATATCTCAAAACAATTATTTCCCGTGAGAACTCAATTCGGAAAAGCTAACACTAATACAATACCTACTTCTACTTTGCGCAAAAATTAAAATAGAAAGGAGTGAAAGCTTTTTACTTGTAACATTGATTTCATAAAATAAATATGTTGATCAATCAGAAGATTCTGTTTTGTTAACAAATCTATAAATTATCATTAACGTACAATAGGATGGTAAGAGAAAAGTTGCAAGATATAACCGTAACATTTTATAACTCTCAGATTTCCTATTAACTCTTAGATTTCCTATATAAGTGTGAATTAGGATTAGAACACTAAACTTTTAGTACCGCACCTTTATTTAGATTTATCTTTCATCATTATATAAAATTTTGTGAGTAGTAACGTAGTTTTTGTCTCAATTCGGAGCAATAAAAGTAAAAAAAAAAAAAAAAAAAAAATTGAACAAAACCATTTTGATTTAACGACTGCTGGAACAAAATTTTAATAACTCTTAAATCATTATCAGCATCATCATTAATGAAAAATCTTTAAAACTCAATGCAAATAAAATCCGTTTTTTCCCATTTATTTACAATTATTTAGAAGCAAAAGTGATTTGATCTTCATTCAGTCCTTTCATAGGAATATTATGTTCCTTTTTGAACATAGATCTAAGAATATGATTTATCATAATATAAAAAAACTTTGAAAGATTTAAATATATATATATATATATAACGTTTAAGTAAATGTTTGCTTTAACGTAATAATTTCTTTTAATAATATTATACATTTATTTACAAATGATTTGCCGATAGTCCAATAGTACTCATTGATGAAGTAGATTAAGGTAAAGTTACTGAATTCACTCAAACATGATATACTGTCATTGATATACTGATATAATGTCATAAGACATTAGTTTACCTCTAAAATACCAAATTACGGTTCCATTACATACTTTTTTATTTTCTCCTTATTTCTTGGTGCTCACGCGTTGGTCTAGTAGCTAGCGCACTCGCCATTCGTGCGAGAATTTAGGGTTCGATTCCCGTGAGGGCAAAGCGGTGCAGACCCAGAATCGTGATAAAAAGTGGGATGCTACATTCATCCCGTGATGCCCCTTTCCTCTTAGTACTGGGAGGTAGTTTTAGGACGGTACCTACCCTAACGGGTTTACCAGTCCCCCGTTGCAAGCAACGACATCGTTTAAGAAGAGAGTGTTAATGCATTACCTCTCCATGGCGGAACTGCCTAGGCACATCCCCGCTTGACCCATTTAAAGGCAGGTTGAGATATGCTCAACCAGCGCGCAAAGTGATCCCACAAAGTGTCCCACTTCACTCCCAGAAGCTAAGGAAGGCACCCCCTAGCAGGTTCTGGTGTACCGCACACACCAGCAAATGCGCTTCCAGCTATGGGCTGGCACCGGGGTTTAATTTATATTGCGAGTCTCCTCCCTCTCAACTCATGACCTCAGTCATTGGAGTTGTTGATTAAAACACGGCCACTACGAATCCAACCTCAATTGCAAGCAATTGACAATTAGCAATTGGAAACTGGCGCTTGAAACCGTAGTTCAGTATTTCAACTCTAACGTGCTAGCCTGTCTGATCGCATGCCCCATGGATCTACAGATTCCATCTAGATTTCTTGTCCATTGCCTCAAGAACTAGGGTTCAATAACCCATGATACTAACAGGCAACTCTGCAAGGGGAAAAAATCAGGATAGGATTGATCGGGGTGGGGGATTCCCCAACCTGGAGAGCCAGAGGCTGATTGCAGTCCGATGGTGACGACACATATCCACGCCCAAAAAAGTGGGAAGCTCCTGTTACTAGCGCCCTAGGTAGCGAAGACCGGAACTAAACGGCGTGGGAACCGTGGCATGCTTATCACACGCCACCTTATTCAAATCGCCGTCCGGCAAGCCTTGGTCGTTTTTAAGAAAATTGAGTTATTGGTGATTTCTGAGGGAACAGTAACATTAAGCTTCCCTCTAAAGTACCATTTCAGTATAATATATGGTTAAATAACTTACATAATAATACTAATATATATTAGAAGTCTTGGAAGAATTCCTAATTTGAAGTAAATCGGTTAACCGAGAGTGCGACTTCACACAACAACTTTTCGAGTTTTTTTCGGAATCTTCTAGAAAATGAAAATAAGTCCCAAAACGTTACCTTTACTCTATGTCACATTATTCTTCCCCCAGTCTACTACAACTTAATTCCCTTACCAGTGGTCAACGTTGCTCGCTATCTTGGGTAAAGCCTTAGACCGAAGACTTACTTGGAAGCCTCATAAACGACTTAAAAGAATAGAACTAAACAGTCGCTTTCGACAACTTAAAAGACTATTGGACAACAGATCTAAACTCTCCCTAGACAACAAAAGACTAATTTATATATCTATTTTAAAGCCTATCTGGGCGTTCGGGTTAGAACTATGGGGGTTCAACCAAACGCACAAATCTCCAAAGACTCCAATCCCTACAATCCAGAATCCTCCGTAACATTATGAACGCTCCTTTTTACGTCTCCAACCGAACCATACACACTGATCTATAATATACCGGAAATTCCATATTAACCTACCGACTCAATTCAACACCTGTCTTCCCGAACACTTCCCAATAACCCTCCTGGACATCTTAAAAGACAATGGCCTCGTGATCTCCTCTCAAGTGAAGAGAGTCAATAGTGATTCTGTATAGTTTTGGAGTGTTACCTTTGGGTAGCTTCTCCACTGATTTTGTGTTTATTATCTTTGTATGATTATTACTTATAGTGCTATCGCACTGATTGTAGTAGCATGAATAAAGATTAAAAACAAAACAAAAATATCCTCATTATACTTGCTATGCTAACCGTCACAAATTGTAAACATAACATTTTTATTTGAAACATAAAAAAAAAAAAAATGATTTTACTTAGTTGTTATGCGGCATTTGTGATATTAAATTTGATATGCAGTTGGTTCAATGTTATCGGTGCGCTCTACTCAACCAGAATCTGATTTCTTGTTTACCTGCCAAGATTGCTAGGATTGATACTTGTCACCAACAATATATCCAACTCTATATTTTGTACGTTAGGACAAATATGTAAAATTTGATTGTAAATAAAATTTGTCATTTAATATATGAATGGTACTGAAAAGAAGTAGGAGAGAGAAAGTCGTGCGAGTGTTTCACAACAGATTGTTTTGTGTGAGTTGTGTGAGTGTTTCACAGTATTTCAATTAATTATTTATATAGTGATAACCCTGTTAATAATAAACGATATATTCTTGTTTTGTCAAGTGATGTTTCGTGTATACAAGTATTGAATAACATGTACCTGAAGTGTGTACATGTTCTGTATTACTGTTGTTGCAGAACAATATACTGTATATGACATCAGTATGATTAAAATGTTGACCTAACTAAAATGTTACATCGCTCTGTAAAATCAAGATATCATGTTATCTTTTTTTTTTTTTATTCTCTTTTTGTTGAATAAATGTTACCCACAATCCTATTTAATTTTCCATTGTCATTATTGAAAGGTTTTTAACGATGTCTACTAAAATTATAATTTTAAAATTCCCTTGTTCTGGTAGATAATCCTAAAACTAAATGTCTATACTATCAGGGTGTTGAGATAAGTGGGAGATTTCTATTCAAATAAGTAATCTGTAAAATTATAAAGCAAAAGATTTATTGGTATAATAAATGTGTTAAGTGGACTTGGTTAACACTAATATATTAATAAATAGACACAGACTGCCTGGACTATACAATAGAGGAATGTTTAAGGTAGAGTGATATGAGAATGGCACGTAGCGATTGGATGTACTGAACTGATTTCAACTGTGTTTATGGACTGTCCGTCGCTAGACTTATACCGTTCCTCCCACTCCAGTCCGGAAGAGTGGTTTTGGGTTTTATTTCTCTTCTCTTTGCTGAGCTTCTCTTTGGTTGCTGTTACAATTGGCACAATGAAAATTTGGAGCTGTGTAATAACCAAGTAGGAACTCAATTACGTTATATATGGCAGATAATTTTTAATTCCCACTATTTTAAATGATTTAAAAATAGAAGATGTTAGGTAAAGCCCTCAGTTATCTCAGTTTCATAGTTTATATAAGGAGCTAAAAATAGATTTAGGTGACAGTCAGTATATTTCGGAAAAAAATGATATGTATTTAATGAAAGTAATATTTAGATTGCAAAGCCAGTTGTTTAGTGTTAACTTTAATGTAACTCGACTAGAAGAAACCAGAAAGTGTACTCTGTGTTTCTCTCAATGTTTATGAATATATGTTCCATTATTTGGGGGTGTGTTTGGTAATAACTGAGTATAGATTAAGATGGCTAAGGGAAAAAAACAATTGGGTCGGACTGAAATAATTGTGTTATTAAATGGAAAGAATTAGAAAGCCGGCAAAATATAGATCCTTTTTGATAACGGAATATATAATGGCTAGTTAACGGAAATAGAATAGGAATTGTTTTGTAATATTATGTATATAATATTATTTTTAAATTTTAATTTTATGTTATCATAGCAGTATCAGAGAGCATGTTTTTGTTATTTTTTGTACAATATAAACTTAAGGTAATTTGTTTAAATTTGGTGTCTATTGCAACTCGGACTGACGGATTTATCACACTTTTGGGGGATCACACTAGGATTGAGAATGAGATTTGGCGAGTAAACCAAATTCTGCTATCTAAACTTGATGAGACGAGCAAGAAATGGGGATTACGAGATTAGTATTAGCAGCATAGGGGATAATAACCTTATGAGGCCTACGGAGGCGGGTAACGGCATTATTAGCTGTTATTCAGATGGCTCTAGGCAGGAGGGGACTGGCCTGCCAGGAGCGGGAGCATGGTTGCCGGAGTTGGATAGAGGGAGTTCGGTGGCCTTGGGTGGTTTGGCCACTATTTTCCAGTCCGAGGTGGTGGGCATTATTGAAGTCCTGCCTTGTGGAGGTGTGGAAGGGAGATATTAAAGAGGTGCAGATATTCTCTGATAGTCAGGCCGCACTGAGAGCTTTGCGCAAACCATGGTGCAACTCGAAACTAGTGGGAGAATGTAGGAGAAGGCCTAACACCTTGATTTGGAGAGGTCAGGTGCTTCTCTATTGGATACCCGGACATGCGGGAATAGAGCGCAATGAGAGGGCGGATCAGTTGGCTACGGAGTGATCATCATTACCATTTTGTGGTCCTGAACCAGCCCTTGTCCTCACTAAGAGTTTCGAGATAAACAGGTTAGACTTTGGGAGACAAGAATCTTGGAGAAATGCTGGAGAGACACGCAGGGGTGCCTCCAAACTAAAAGATTTATAAAAGGAATCAAGCAGGGAGTTTTGTATTACCTCCTGTTTCTTAGTAGGACAGGTCTGAGGACCTTGGAGGGGGTAGTGACTGGACACACTTAGGTGTCTAGTCACTTGTTTAACATAGAGAGGACGTCTAGTCCCATTTGTCAGAATTGCGATGACGGAGTCAGGGAAACGGTGTATCACTATTTATGTCAGTGTCCCCGTTTTGCTTGTACTAGGTTTCGCTATTTGGGAGGGCACCACTCTCGCAGGATTGCCTGGGCGAGTTGGAGTTAAAGGATATCTTGGGATATTCTAGACTGACCGGTAGGCTACCGGGGGAGACTATTTAGGGGATGATATAGGGGCATCGGGAGGGGGGGGGGATAAAAGTCATATAGGCTAGGTCCCATGCCAGCAGGCACCCGGGTAATAATAATAATAAAATCCAGGTCCTGTTGTGAGTTATTGCATTTAGGATATATTTTAAAAACTTGTAAATAAATGTAATAATAAATTGCAATGGGCAGTTTATCTTGTGGTAATTATTGTCATATGATCCACACACCTATATATTACAATCAAATTCCTCCTCAAATCTCCCAAGTCACCCGCTTTAAGATGGTAACTATTAGTTTACAAGTTACTATAGAAATACAACAGATTGGTATCTTAGGATATAAATGACAAGTATCTACGGCACATATTACAAAATTATTTAATGTGATTCAATTCAATTCAGGATTCTAATTTCCGTCAAATTCATTATCTGCAATTTAATACTCACGACACAGAAATGTGGGTGTGAAACACTTAATACGTCTGTCACTTACTTCAATTACTATAATAAATTCTAATTGAAAATATTTTCTTTAAAATTGCAATATATTGTGAACAGTATTAGATAGGCCTTGGATTATAAGTAAAGTTGGTAAAGATTGTACTTATTTACGTGACAGAACTCGTTCTCAATTGGTTTGTAAAAACAGTTTAAATTTAAATTTACGTAAATCATACAGCCCGTCGGAATATATCTAAAATAAATTTTTCCCTTTTCAGATAAAAGTTGAGATTTGTATCTGTGTAATTAGCATTCCAATTTGAAAGAAAATAGGTGCCAGATTTTGAGAAAATCGCGAAAGATTCATTCAGTAATTCGCACTATTGGTTGATATATTTTATCCAAAAACATAGCGACAAATTGTCTATGGCGACATTGCCCATTCGCCATTAAATTTTTTTTTTTTTCGTTTTCAAAGAACATTGAAACGAATTATTTTCAGTGGAAATTCAATTTTCGTGCAATGAAGATTTTCGTATTGTTCACATATTTTCACTAAAAACATTCTTTTTATTACTCAAAGGACCTCAAAACATGTATTACCGTAAAATTACGTACTTGAAATAATTTAGTTTCAAAGTGGAACAGACTCACATATCACTAAATTTATTATTTATTTATTTATTTGCCAGAAAAAAGATCAATACATCCTTATTGGCAAGGTCAAGTAGAATATAATTTAAAATCACATAATTGTCAAGGCAAAACTTAATTTCAAAATATTCCTGTATCTTTAATCTTAAATATAATTTAAATTCACAAAATTGTCAAGATAAAAACTCAATTTTAAAATATTCATGTATCTCATACAGCGGGTGAGTTATTAACAGTTTTTTAACACTAGCTTTGAAACACTTCAAATTCTTATCTTTTATATTCGCTGGTAAATAATTATATAGCGAGATGGACAAACTATGGAAGCTGGTACGAACTTTTGTCAACCTGTTTCTACTCTAAACAAGATCATTGCGCCTTCTGGTGAAATGGTCATGAACTTGCGAAAAACTGATAATTTGGCCTTCATTGCCCTTTACGTAGACGAGGCATTGGAAAATAAATATGGCTGGTAGTGTCATTATATTCAATTTCTTAAACCAAGAACGACAAGATACTTTCGAGTCTAAACCCAAAATAACTCTGATTGCCTTCTTTTGTAACCTAAGTATTTTTTTGCATTCGGCAGCATTACCCCAAATTATAGTACCATAGCACAAATGGCTATGAACATACGCAAAATATGCCAACTTTAAAGCTTCAAAGTCAACCGACATTCTTAATTTTCGTAAGACATAGATTCCACGAGACACTTTACCCATGACATTATTAACTTGATCTGTCCAGTTCAGTTTTGAATCTATGAGAATGCCTAAGAAATTGATAGCTTTTTCAGCCCCACCATAATTTCCTAATTTGATAGAAATCTCTTTAATTTTATCCTGGTTTAGTCTTAGCTTATTAGCAGCACACCAGTCGAATATAGATTTAATGCAGTTATTAACGGATGTTTTATCTGCGTTTCTAACCTGTACCACAAGATCATCGGCATATAAATATGGCATAATTGTATCATCGTTATCAAACATTGCCGGTAGATCGTTAATGTAAACCAAGAATAGTACAGGTCCCGTAATAGACCCTTGGGGCACACCATACTTGAGCTGCAGTAGAGAAGAGTACTTACTGCCTTTATACACCGCTGCCAATCTATTCGACAAATAGGAAGACATAAATTTGACTGACAAATCATTTAACCCATACCACTTTAATTTTCCTAATAATATGTCATGCGAAACGGTATCAAAGGCCTTGGATAAATCAAACAACTTGATCAACAGCGAATCCGCGTTTTCCAAGGTTCCGTGGCTCCATTTCACAAAATCTGTAAGGGCATTAATAGTTCCTCGTCCAGTCCTGAATTATATACGTATTAATACATATATACGTAGATAATCTGAAATTTATTTTCCTAGAGGAAGAAATATTATTGACTTGTAAATAAAACTATTAAAGTTATGAAGTATATTATGATATATAAGTGCAAAACAAGTTAATATCGCCCAATTTATTCAAAGTTAATGTAACATAAAAGTTAAACGATATAATGTAGGGTTTTTTTTTATGCGATAGTTGAATAGAAACAAAAGTCATCAAAATAGTTGGTAGATATATAAAATGCTGGTAAATATATACAGATATCTGCTCGTTATATAAAACTGTTTGCTACAATATATACATATATATATAATGTACTGATGGTATAGACTTCTTTCTATCGATGTTCTCCACTTACATAAATATACAAAAAAACTTCCTTCAAACATTACTCTGATTTATGAATGTTTCATGTGGGTTCTAGTAGGGTAGATAGCGTTGTAGGATTTTAGTTTTGGAAAGTAGTGTTTGTCTGCCTTTCGGTTGCATTATAGATCATTTGTTTGTTTTTTTTCTCCATTTATTGTAATGGTTTTAAACAAGTCAACACTTGAATACTTGTAATTTCGTTTATAATTTATTTAGTATAAAACATGAGACTTTTTCTTAAAGAATTCTCAATTCCAAAATCGACAAATTTTCTGGTATTTTATCCATCATAGCATGCATATTTCTTTTATTCCTGACCGATTTTGGATTTTCATCCATTTTCAGAGTAAATTTATAAAGTTTGGATAGAAAGTTAATTTCAACGCAATGTTTCTGTTACATTTGACACTTGTTGGTGTGTGGGTTGTATATATATGTGCGATATAAGGTTATGTTACTATGTGTGTGTGTGTGTGTGTGTGTGTGTGTGTGTGTGTGTGTGTGTGTGTTTAATGACAAAATGGAATTACTATAAATTATGATTAGATATTGGAAAATAGTGTATAATAAATAGTATGTTTTGAAGGATACTTTATAACTAAATTTTAATAGTGATGTTAATTTTTCAACTCATTTTTATTAGGGGGGCGATAAGTAATTGCAGGAGTATACTATAGTATATTCAGGAGTATTATTTCAAGAGTATATTATTAATATAGTATACACATAAGAATTGATAAAGTTTAAAAAAAGGCAATGCTAAGTTTAAGGATAGTCAAAAGCTTGTAAAAAAGAATAAATAAATATGAAATCAAAGCAAAGTTAATATAAGACAAATATTTCTTTAGACATTTGACAAATTCTCTTAAAATTTATTGGGTCTGTGTCTGTGTGTGTGTATTTGCGTTTTTGTAAATTAAATATCTCAAAAACGAAAAATCATAGGAAAGTCAAATTGTATTTTCCATTTAGATACCACTAACACCTACTGAGCCATAGCCGAAGAGACATAAGGCTAATTTATTAATAGTGGGTGCATTAACAGGGCATTGTACGCTGAATAGGCATATCGACCAATTAATTACTCTTGCAGATAACGCGTTATGCCGATTCTACAAGGTCGAAAAGGAAAACCCCGGTATATATCCTTTGTGTAAGATGTGGACAAGTTTTCTTCCACTGGGGACAAGCAATCCCGAAGCAAGGTTCATGACGGAGCCACACTTTCAGTTTTGCTTGGCCTGATTAAGAGGAAGCTAAAGGATGTGCTATAATATTAGGGGATCCGCAATAGATCTCTTAATGTAGGTCGCAGGGGAATGTGTCTCCCCCTCTCCACTGTCAATTTAATCTAATCTTCCAGTAACACATGGCAATAAGGTTTTCGTCCAAATCCATCACTTGGAAGAGCGAGTTTACTTCATGTTGTTTTCAGTTTTTCATGATCTTCTCGTAAACGGCTTCAAGGATGTTCTTTAAACTTGGAATGCTAACTGCAACCGAACATTTTCCTGGTAAAATTTATTTCTAGGTTTCCCGAACGATCTATAGCATAAGATAATGGTACTAGTTTCTGGCCTACAATGTAAATACATTCGTAACTAACTGGCTTGAGTACTACTCAACAGTATCCCCCCCATATAAAAATTATTCTAGGGCACTGCTGAATAATTTATCTGAAAGATTAAAGAAAATTTAGTTTTTTATAATTTTATTAACTGCATTAAGAGAAAGTCGTGTGATGGATACACGTCAGACTATTTTTTACTTACTATTTATCTTTAACTTACTATTTAACTTTATATGAAGTATTAAAAGTTAAAAGTCAAATTAAACCAGCTAGCTACTTTGTAAGTTTTTTTTTTTTGCTAGTTGGTCTTTAATTACTTTGTAGATTATAATTGGAATTTGGTTTGTTTGTTGTGTTGGCCTCGCTATGTGTTTGCTCATGTAATGAATGCTTGATCTGATGAAGCTGATTGCATTATGGATGTAACATTGATTTGAACAAAATGAACCATACACTACAATCCAGAATTATAGGGAAAATTCAGCGAATATTCTAGCGCTAATTAAGGTTTATTTGCTTCATTAGTCTCCAGTTACTCAATAATTTATAAAATTAAGGATTTTCATATTACCATAAATTCAGGGTTAAGTGATTTAATTTATTTTTATTACTTTCTATTTTATTGCTGGTATTGTGATTGTGTTAAAATTTTCAATTATCGAGCTTTCACCGGAAATACACGTTTTGAGATTCAGAAAAAGTGGATTTTACAAAATGGTCAGGCTGCGTGTTTAGATCTGTTTATATATAGGGTGACCAGAGTTATATGCTCCACCCACTTTTTTTTTAAACGGCGGGAAATTTCGAAAAAATAGAAAACACGTATTTAATCATTTTTAGTCTAGTTTATTTTCAGTGATTGATCCATTTTTTTAAACCCCAATATCCCGAGATACAGCATCCAACTTTTTTTTTCAAATGGAACATTATATTTTTTTTTGCATATTTTTATAGTAATTGAGCCTCTAAAAAAATTAAAAAAAAAAAAATTAAAATCGGTTAGGTTTTCAAAAGTTATGGTAATTTAAAATATGAAAAACAAATTTCAGTTTAATGTCAAAATTACCTTATTTTTTCTTTAAGAAGCTCTTCAAACTGGGCACCATCAACGGATAGGCAAGCCAAAGCTCTGGACTCCCACGCTCTGTTTGTAGCAGCACTTAGGTGGCAAAGTCAACATCTAGGCAGGCTAGAGTTATTCGACGTTCCATATCTTCGACTGAAGTCATGGGATTAAGGTTACTGTACATTTATTTTTTAGATATCCCACAAAAAATGCACAATTTTATGGACTGATGAATCAAAGTTTACCAACAATGGCTTTCTTAATCGTTGGAACTTTAGAATATGGGCAGAAGAAAATCCACAAGTTACCTTCGCCACACGCCATTAGGTTGTTTTTTCTACAAATGTTTGGTGTGGAGTTTGAGGAAACCAACTAATCGGCCCATACTTCTACAGAGGGAACTTAACTGGTGAAAAGTATCTAACTTTTTTAAGAGACATTTTGCCAGTTTTGCTTGAAGATGTTCCTCTAAAACGTCGGCTAGATATGTATTTTTAACAAGATGGTTGCCCGGCACATAATGCGAGAGTTGTTCGACGTTACCTGGACAGAAATTTCCATGAAAAGTGGTTAGGAACTCATGGTCCGATCCAATGGCCACCTCGGTCTCCGGACTTAACCCCAATGGACTATTTTTGTGGGGATATCTAAAAAATAAAGTGTACAGTAACCTTAATCCCGTGGCTTCAGTCGAAGATCTGGAACGTCGAATAACTCTAGCATGCCTAGATGTTGACTTTGCCACCTAAGTGCTGCTGCAAACAGAACATGGGAGTCCAGAGCTTTGGCTTGCCTATCCGTTGATGGTGCCCAGTTTGAAAGCTTCTTTAAAAATAAAATAAGGTAATTTTGACATTAAACTGAAATTTGTTTTTCATATTTTACATTACCATAACTTTTGAAAAACCTAACCGATTTTAAATTTTTTTTTTATTTTTTATTAGAGGCTCAAGTACTATAAAAATATGCAAAAAAAATTATAATGTTCCATTTGAACAAAAAAAGTTGGATGCTGTATCTCGGGATATTGGGGTATAAAAAAATGGATCAATCACTGAAAATAAACTAGACTAAAAATGATTAAATACGTGTTTTCTATTTTTTCGAAATTTCCCGCCGTTTAAAAAAAAAGTGGGTGGAGCATATAACTCTGGTCTCCCTGTATACAACTCAGTTCAAAAACGAAAAATCGCAGAAAGTTCCAAATTGACATTCTGCTTCTGTTTCATCTTGGGATTCAACAATAAGTTATCTGCCAAAATTTCTCAATCGGAAATACCACCTTTCTAAATGGATTTATCGGTTGATTTTCTGGAAAATCGCTCAAACAATTTTCTTTATTTCATATGCACTAGATATTTGTAGGTCTTTTATTTGAAATATTTTTCCGTGGAAATTCATTTAAGGGAGTTTTGGGGAGCTAATGGGCTTTATGTTTTCCTCTAAGGTGCCATTTTGGATTACAGGTACCTCTACACTTAACGTCTTAACATGTTTAACGGCTGCTCCAATTCACGTCCGAACTTACGATTTTTTTTTTTAACGAAAAATTTTGTTTTCGCCCATATGTGTTGCTTATGACATCTATTGCATGTAATTCCCCATTGTCGATGTTGCAATTGGGACTGGTCGCGAACATACCTACCTCTATATACAGGGTTCCCCAGTATATGGATAACGACTTTTTCTCGGAAACTAAGATAGCTAGAAAAATATTTAAAAAATACGTGTCCCCGTAGTTTTTTTTGTTAGAAATCCAAATTAAATTTGCAAATTTGTTTTGGTGCTTCGAGAAGCGAGATACAAGCACCAACTTCATTTTTTCAAATGGGGAGGTATGGTTTTTATTTAAGAAATAGATTTCTCTATTTGTGTAAGAAAAATTTATTGAACGGTTTTTTTCTGTGAGTGATATTTTACAAGTTATAAATGAAAACATGATTTTTATAAGAAATTTCAAAATGATATTATAATAGTTTTTTGATTGAATAAGAAGAAAAGTACTATTTTATTATAAATTTTACTCCTCATTAATTACAGATCTTGCTCGAACTGGCCTCCACCATTAGAGATGTATTTCTTCTTAGGTTGTAAGTACAATTGGCAGGAAAAAGCATATATATGCATCTCTGAATCTAAGTTTCTAGCCAACAATCTTATTTGTGAATCAACTAGTTCTATTGTAATGGAATATTCAAAGTAAAGCATTTTATATATTTTAGAACTGAGGAAAAAAATTTAATTAGTCATAAATCTTGAGCTAGAATCTTGATACAAAAAAAATAAATAAATCATAATTGAACAAATTACATTAATACCAATGCATTCCTTTCAACCGTCACTATTAATCATAGGTAATGAATATTGAACAGAAAACAGATTCCAATATATATCTCCATCATTTGCAATTACATTTCACTTGATTAATGTGACTTTATATAGTGATTTTTTTTATCACCCCTCAAAAAGTACAATTTCTTAGATAAGTTATTGATTTAAGGGGGTTGTACTGACAGCCAATAGTCTGAATGTCTACGGAGTATGGGTCCAGTGTTTAAGTGAAGAAGGGAGAAACAGAAAGAGAGTTGTGAGCAAAACTGAGTGAGAGATGGGAACGGAAGAAAAGGGAAGAAGATAGTATAACTTTCCCTTAAAGCTTTCAATCATTCGTCCGAGACGTGCACACAAATACCTTCATTTCTACAGCCATTCAACCTCACATTTCCTTTTCATTCCACGCACATACATTCGTTTAGTAGTTGTGATCTGAGCTCAGCACATTACAAGCAACCTTTAAGCCGATTCTTCAAAAGTATATCGTTATCCATAAATAACGAGTGGTAGAGAATCAAACTGAGAATGTGACTAATAAAGCCAGATAAAGCGGTTGCTGGGCTATTTCTTAGGAAATATATAAGCAAACTACACATTTAGAAAGATTTGGGCCCATCTGCTACAACTGGTGATTCAATAAATCTTCTCGTATCAAATATTACTGCTACATATTAAATTTCAAGCTCGCTAATGTTCTTATTGATAACAGGTAAAATCAGAGGAGGCGACTCCAAATTATTCATCTAACCAATAATGTTTTATCATGGATTTTGTAGAATTGTATTTATACTCACTTTAAATCCGTTAATTTAAAAAACGATACCGAAGATTTCGGAATAAAATTGTTAACACTTCTTCATCACCATTGACTACCAGCTACCAGTTTTTAATAAAAACTAGCCACCTAGGGACAAATAATGTAGTCAAACAGTGTAGGCATCTATGAAAAGATATGGCTGAAGATGCGTTCAATCTGCGAGTTAGCAGTGAATTTTGATTAAAAGAAGTTAATTCTGGAAATTATTTTCATCTATATTGGGTCCTTGAAAAAATAATTTTCAATCACAAGTCTTGTATTCTATTTTCTTTTAAAGAGTCTCTGTATTAAGTAGAATTTATTGTTCAGCTAATCCCAATATTCGTTCTAAGCAAACTTAAAATTCTGAAACTTCTAATCCGTTACAGCAGGATTTCGGAGAGTTTCTTCTCAATACGTGTGACGAACCTCACAATAGTCGATTCTCATCTGGCAAGATAATCAAAAACCCATTAACAGTGTCATTTTGGTGTTCTTATTTTCCCAAGAAGTTCCAGCGAAAGCATTACCAGTGATAACTTGCAAGAAATCATCCTGCATTGGATGCATTGGAATTCATGATAGAACATAAAATGAATTGCTGTAACATAGTTAAAAATGTAACTGTGCCATAATTACGCTAAATACAATTAGTGATTTCTTTATACAGCAAGAAGCAATTATTTCTGTAGCAAAGTCTGCAGAATCTTTTTATGATCACATATTTCAACCAGAAAAACTGTTTTATTAGGTACTGTTAGATAAATAAAAATTCATTTTCAGGACGCTACATTTTTTAGCATAAAAATATTAATTAATCTAATTATAGGAAGGTATATTATATAAGAAGGTAAATTAATAAGATATTGCATATTTCTTTTTTCTAAATAAATAAATTGGGTATTTATTAAATGGTTTCAGATAAATTGAATGGTAAGAGTGAATATATAAAGGGTGCCATGGATAGTTTGCCTAATGATTTAGTGTGTCTAGTCGCAGTTATTACCGTGTTCCATACTGTTGTCAACATATATTTGTCGAGTCAGTATATAAACCATAATGAACCATAGGACATAATTTTTGCTTGTATCATTGAGACATAATTTTTAATATTAATTTGTTGTTTATTTTTAATAAGAGCATTAATATGGTGCTAATTTAAAAAAAAATAATCTAGAACTGTTTAATTTATCAGCGAGTTTCTTAAGTTCCATTTTCTAATTAACATTATAATCCCATTAATCTTATGAAAATAGGCCAAACCAATTACAAACTTATTTGATTTGTGCCACAAATGTGATAAATGTGCCTAATGTTTTCCTTCGTAATTTTGGTTTTGAAACATTCTAACTTTTAATTATTAATTTCCCATCTTTAATTTATTGATTCTTATTTAATTAAAATCATTTTTTTATTTGTCCAATAAATAAATATGTTCTGAGCAATTGAATTGAAGATGCTGCATGCTGCGATCAAAATTCGCTCCCAAAAAGTTTAAGTCTAGTTTATCTATCTAGATGTCAATTATCATCAAAGTAGCACACATATTTTATCTTCAAAATATAGTCCAACATCTTCAATAAGCCGAAGCTGTTTTTGAGAAAGTTTTTTGAACCATCTTTGGTACTGTGATTTTCTTCTTTGTAAGCTCCACATGCCTGGTTTCATTTAACCATACCGTACAAATAGTTGCTCTCAGAATCGGCATTTTTTTTGTTTGCTTTGCTTCTCGCTGGATGAGGATTTAGTTTAAGTTCCAGCTTCTTAATTTTCTAGATCGTCTAAATTCTCTAAAGTTCTAGCAGATCTTTACCTCTTTGTCTACAATGCAGAACGGATACAATCAAATCAAATAGCATCGCTAAAGTTCAGTATTTATTGAATATCACTAAAATCATAACAGTTTTTTGTCGCATCTTTCACTTCGAGGATGAGGAATGAGAATGTCTGGCGAAGAAAAGAATGGAAAGGACGGTAGCTGCTTATTTAATTAATTTAATTAGCACTGGATGTACATTACTGCAGTGAGGCCAGATTTTGTACGTTTTAATATTCATAAGGCAACAATGTTAGACAGAGCAGGATTGAATGCAAGAAATTCTACACCTATTCGTCAATGCGATATTATAAGCTTTTAATTGAGCGCGGCGAAATTCAATAGCTTCTGCGAAAACTGGAAGAACAAGGCGGAATAGAAGCTAAGATGGAACAAGAGTAATTCTTGATTGTCAATGCTTACTATTGTCTATGGTGACTTGAAAAGTGAACATTGGCAGCCTTATATCCGACGGACAGAGGAAAATGTATTTTCTAATGTGCTTTCAATGTATAGAATAACGTCATGTCAATTGCCTCGTCTCTGTAGAGCATCTCCTACATTCGAACGCTAATGGAGATAATGTAAAATAGTAGTTACACTGATTTTGCCTGGTATATCTTATGATGTCAAGTTGGGGGTTGTTTAATCCTAACAGAAGTTGTTTAGAGATTAATATCGGCCAAATTAAACACCATCCAAAGAAATATTCTCTTTTACAGCGAAAAACAGGGTATCAGGAGAATTTTGTTTCTGAAACTGGGCTCTCTTCAGATCTAGAGAAGTTACCAGTAGTATGGGAGTGTCTAACATCCTAAAGCACAAAGAAACGAAATCTGGTTTTACCTTAGACCCAATTTTCAGCATAATTAGTGGAAACTTGCTATCCAGGATTCACCCGTAAGTTGATATCATTGCCAAATTTTATCTAAAGCTGAGAAGAATTTTTGTGCAACCCAAGGGAGCTACTCGCCGTAGTTAAACAAAAGGACATTTTGGAAGATTCATTTTAGGTCCTGATCATGCTCCTTTCACATGGCAGCTAAAGCTAGAAACATAAAATATGCGAGGGAGAACAATTAGTAGTTAACTACGGTCGATGATAATGGATTTGTAAGAAGGAATGAGAAGGAAGAGAAAATGGCCTCTTTTACTATAGCTTCTGGATTGGCTACTTATGCTAGCATAGACCTTATGCACTTGTCTCCTTTTCGGACGAGAATAACCACCCGAAAGTCAAGCTTATCTTCGGTTCTTCACCACGTGTCCAAAAGTTATTCACACAGTATCGAAATATTTAGGGAAAATTTGCAAGGGAAACGGGAGAGCATGTACTAAGACGAGTGATGGTATGAAAAATTATTACGATTTACAGAATAATAACAGCAACTTCTAGCATGGTTATAAGGTCTGTTACAATCCCTTCTAGGGGGGTTGGCGTATTCAACTAAGCTTCATTCTCCTAGGAACATAGGTGGTTGTTAAGAGACTTAATATCATTGTTTACGGAACTTGAACAGGAAATGTGGTTTGAAAAATTTACATGGGAATAGAGAGCAACATATTAAGAAAAGGAAACTCCCGCACTATGCCTCCTTACAGGACTAACATCTGATGCAAAAATAAATTATTTTATTCCCCATTTTGGATTAAAAAAATAAAAAAAAATAAAAGAATTATTGTTTGTAATTTAATACCATCATAATAACGAAAACTGAAATTATGTTTGGGTTCCTCATAGTGTGTAAACTGATTTTGCTGTTTGCAAGTCTGTGTTTTCAAACTGTTTAACAGGACATCCTAAAGGGCAAACCCCGTCGATAACCTCAAATTGATTAAGCTTTTATGGAAAAAATCTCTGATGAAAACGGAAATAGGTATTTGTGCTGCTAACGGGTTAAAAAAATAATTGTTTCAAAGGTTTCATAATGATTGCTTACAACTTATAAAACAATATTGTAAATGAAATACAAAGAATATTATAAATAATGATGCAATGCGGAAGAAAGAAAAAAAAAAAAAATTATATCAAAAGTCTAATTAGAAGTGGTGATATAAAAATCAAGTTGTTATTGTCCTGGGTGGGTTTATAAACAAGGAAGGGATGTTATTTGCGTTGCGTGTCAGAAATCCTCTCTGGTTTGCCAACTTGTCAACAAGAAACAACCCACCCATATCAAATAATGTTACAGATTAGCAATGAGAATGTTACTTTATTTTAATTAAATCATATACTTTTCAGTATCTTGTTTGTTATTTAATATTTACCGTTAATTACATCATACATACATACATACACAAATAAATGTAATTTATACAAAATAATTTCGTTAACATTTAATAAATTATCATTTTAGTGGTTTTTCTTAGAATCAACTTTTTTTTCCATTTTTCTGATTTTGTAAAGAAAAAAATTGTAATTTCTATTATTTCTTCATCAAATCGTCACAGTAAATATAGACAAATAATGTTGGGGTTTATCAAATATAGGCCAGTGATTGGCTTATGTGAACACCTGTCTCTGATATTAATTATGCAGAACGATGCAAATACTTGAAGATATAACTTCCAATGAAGACAAATAAAATGGTCAACAAATAAATAAATAACTTTGCCGCTTGTAGCATCAATAAAACTGTCACTAGTTCACCACTTATTTATTAAAAAAGTCATTAACAAAAATATATGGCAACATTTTAGGCAATCAAATCAAAAGATTTAAGATAATGTAAAGGACGATTATATTTTAGATCTTAAAGTAAATTTACCAAATATCTACAGGATATGAGGAAAAAAAGTGACGTAAAATATGATGCAGTATAAGATACATTGCGCACCTTTTGATAAATTTTATACTGCATCATATTTTATGTTGATTCAGTGAGTTGTTGATTCACCTTTGCTGGTGTATGAGAAGCTAGGTTGACTTACGACTTTGAGTGTATAATCTAGAAATCTCGCTCTTCCTAAGAAGATATTGGCATCTTGTAACCCGATTACTCTATTTCGTTGAAGATTTGTTTTTTTTGAAGAGTCTGTAATCTTAACATCAACTATACTTTTCCTCATTATTTAATAAAAATATATGAACTAACCATATATTCATTTAGGACGTTCAAAAAGTTAACCGGATCAGGACATCATAAAAAGTGTTCTGTGTCGAAAACAGAATGATATATTTCTTAATTAATTGATACGTTCCTAAACTTGTTAAGACTTATTTTATCAAGTATTTATGAAGTTCTTTACGTTCTAATGCATGTTCTAGTTCTATATTTTATTAGTGGATAGTGATGAAAGTGGATAGTGCTATATGAAAGTACTGTGCTGCCCCCTGGAGCTTTCTCAGTCCTGGGAGCATTGTTCTCTGTTACAGACATCACAATTCATTATGTGGAAGTGAGCTGTAGAACTGCCGAACTCATACTGAATGAAATTCGTTTTTTCAAAGCAATTATCTGAAAAGTACTGGTGTGTGAACGAATTTATTAAAATATGCTGCATCTTAAAGTTTCAAAAAATAAAAAATTTACAACTTCACGCGGACATCCCGTATGAATCCGAATCCAATTGTAGAAATTTCTTGCTTAAATTAGATCTGAAGCTTAAGCCTCAAATTGAAGATTTCGATTCTTATAGTTACCGCAAAATTCAGCAATAAAATCATTTGTTAATGATTTTATTATTATTATATAGAGGATTTCTGGAAAATTGTAAACAAACTAGGATAATGCGATGGGTCCGCAATGTTGGATAACATCTGTTATTTTATCCGTCATAGCATGCATATTTATATTGTTTTTGACCAGTTTCGGATTTTCATCCATCTTCAGAGCCAATTCATCAAGTTCATGTAGGGAGTTCACTTCAACGTAATGTTTCTGTTACAATCACATTAAATATTTCACACTTCAAGTGAATGAATGATGATGGATGAAAATCCGAAACCGGTCAGGAACAATATAAATATGCATGCTTTGACGGATAAAATACTAGAAATTAGGAAAACTTCCTTCTCTCAGAATTTTGTGATAGAAGGAAAAGAAAACATGTCTCTTTCTATTCAAATTTGTTAATAAAATCTCCCGAAAAACTAGGACAAATAAAAAAATATCCAGATTTTGTAGTACACTTCAGCTTACATGGTGGGGAGGTAATTTGGCTCTGTAATTTCAACTGTAATTTCAGTTAGAATATTAAAAACACCTTTATAAACTTTCTTCGATTGAACATCATTTCTTACAATAGAAGTTATTAGAAATTCGCAATCAATAATTTAATATTATAGTAATATTAAATAATATATATTTTTGCAAATAATAAGTGTATATGTTATTTTTTTTTAATGTAAATAACCTATAAATGTAAGTTACTTCCAGAAACCTAGGAAGAAGTAATTGTGCATTGAACATAGCAGCGTTTTCTATACTAAAACCTATAAAGTGTGCATTTGTTTTTAATACCTAAATCTGACAAACAACGCCATACCACTGGGTATTTTCATCTCATGTAAATCATGTCATGCAAACATTGACCACATTTGCTTATTGTATCTACTGTACAATGGCAAATAAATTATTGAACGTGAGAAAAAAATCTGTTGAAAATATAGACAACTAAGACTGAAAATCCGTAGTGAGAATATTAAAGTCATATTGTTGCAAGTAGAGCCTACATAATTTATATTACCATGCACAACTGTTCACTTTCATAATCGTCACGCCAATAAACTTCATATTCTTTCGAAGGAATAAAAATTGTGCAGAAAACTTGTAAGTGATATAACGTTATCAAGAAAAATTACTTTCTCTTACTCCTAGTAAGAGGAAGTATTGTGATCGTGTCAAATTTTCGATATCGAGTTTTCACCGGAAATATCCGTTTTGAGGTCCCCTGAGACTAAAAAAGTGGTTTGTAGCAAATGGTCTGTGTGTGTGTGTGTGTCTGTGTCTGTGTGTGTGTCTGTGTGTGTGTGTGTAGGTGAACAGCTTAGCTCGAAAACGTAGAACCGTAGAAAGTTGAAACTTGATATTCCGCTTAGGTATCACCATGGCATCTGACAGTGAGTTATCTGTCAAAATTCCTCAACCGGAAGTACCGCTTTACTTGTTGGTTTTTTTTTTTTGCGATTTTCCCAAAAATGGCTACAACGATTTTCTTTAAACATGATATATCAACTACACATACAAAGAGCTACAACTTTTATCTGAAACATTTCTCTGGAAAAATTCATTTAAGGGCTGTAATGGGGGAGGGGTGGGGTGGGGTTAGGTTTTTGATCTAAAGTGCTATTTCAGTTTATTAAACAATTCTATCATCTAAATAATATTAATTAGAATTAAATATGTTGCTGAAATTCCGAGTTTGATAAAAATCGGATGACCGGAAGTGCGTTTACTTTACCACTTTACTAAATGATTTTTCCACTTTTTCGCGATTTTCTCAAAATGGCTCCGACGATTTTCTTTAAACTTCCCATATCAACTACACATACAAAGATACAACTTTTATTTAAAACATTTTTCTAGGAAAATTCATTTAGTGGCATTTTTAGTGGAGGGGTGAGATTATGTTTTTCTCTAAAGTGCTATTACAGTTGATTATACAATTCTATCATCCAAAAAAATTAATTAGAAATAAATGGATGGCCAAAATTCAGATTTTCAAGGAAATTAGTTAACCGGAAGTGCGCTTTTACTGAACGGTTTTTTTCAGTTTCGTCGTATTTGAATTAATTTGGTACACAAACTATAAAATTTGTCAATTATAATTTTAAGAACTGGAGTAAGAGAAAGTTGTGTGAGTGTTTCACACCAGATTTTTTTACTTATGATCCCGACACGAAGCGCCAATCCATGCACTGGAAGAGCCCAACTTCACCGAGAGCCAAAAGTCTCGAATGAGCAAATCAAAATTCAAAGCAATGAAGATGTTTTTTTCGATATTCATGGGTTGTGTACCTTCACTGGGTTCCTGAAGGTCAAACTATTAATCAACATTACTATCTTCACGTTCTTGCTGAACTCCGTGAAAGAATAAGGAAAAAACGACCCGAATTGTGGAAACACAAGTCATGGGTTCTCCATCATGACGATGCGCCGCCGGCACATTCCGCATTGTCTGTCAACAGGTTTCTAGCCAAGTACAGCATCCCAGTGTTAGTCCATCCGTCTTATTCGCCGGATCTTGCTCCGTGCGACTTCTATCTGTTCCCTAAGGTGAAATCTGCATTAAAAGGAACAAGATTTGAGTCTGTTGAAGCTGTGAAAGAGAAAGCGGCACGCGTCCTGAAGGAGCTGACAGAAGAAGATTTTCAGGACTGTTTCAAACAATGGAAGATTCGGATGGAGCGTTGTAGGGATAGAGGAGGGGTGTATATTGAAGGTGGTAATAAGTAAATATGTATGAAATCAAAATGTTTTACAGCGTCAGTCTCGTCATTTAATAGCCACACCTCGTACAGTAGTTAATCGTAACTTTGACTGTTGAAATTATATTAGTCACGTACTCGCTAATCTTAAGTCCAAGTTTAAATATAATCCCATAATGAATTACAAGTAAATTTGCTAGATAAACTACTAATGCTAAAATATGTAATTGTCATAAATTCAGCAATAAATAATAAGAATTTTTTGAAAAGTTAAATTTTATTGATGATTGGCCAAAAAAAAAATTGCAATTATGCCAGCGTTTTAATAGAGTTTTCTGTCTTTTTCAAAGCCTTTAATATTATGTTAAATCAATTAGAAAACTTATGGTACCTACTTGTTCATATCTTCATTTACGAACGGTTAAGGGAATTATTTTTCCATTAAGAAGGTGAACAAGCATTTTTTAAATGTTTTTTTTTTTTTTTTTGCTTAATGAAACACAAGGATTCTTATCAAATATTTATAAAGTGGTGTAGAGCTTCTAAGTATTTGCACTCCACCTGCCAGAAGATAGAAGCCATCCAAGCAAAATCTTCATGAATGAGTGTAAATTTCCTGCCCAAATTTGAAGCCATACCAGAAGTGTTGCTAGTTACTAGCGGAGGATTAAGCAAATAGCTATTAATAAATTCCAGGACTTCCCATATCTGAGATTACTGGCATTTCTGAGATTTACAGAGCCATGTGCCACTAATATGGCAATTTGAAATGCCGCTTCGGTCATTAGGTCCAAATAAGTTCTAGAAAAGAGGTTTTAAAATGGTATTAGAAAAACTGTTCCGCTCCGCAATGCTTGAAATTGCTGGTTAAAAAGTCCGTACGTGATAATAAAATGTAGTATACAAATTTCAAGAAGAGGTAATTGGTGCAAGATATACTAATAATTAGTTTTTCCTTAGGTAATTTCCCTTTCCTTCTTTTTATTTTTTTAAAGCAAGCAAGGAATCTTATAATTCGTTGTTTTTTGTCGTGAGAAAATGTACAAATAAACGAAAATTTCAACTTCATCTATAAATTGAAGAAACATGTTATTGTTGGGATACAGTAAATGCCGCACTGGTTTTGATAGTAGTGCATCACCTATTGCTGTAAGCGAAGTACTACGACGATAGTGTTCACACACATTTTAGAAATTGAGTTCACAATGGAAACACATGTTTTGAGGACATTTTAGGTAAGAGAAAATAATTTGAAAATAGTCTTCACTTCTAGGGTTATGTATATAATTAAACAGGATGTACTAGTTGAACTTTTCTACATTTCATTCGCGACAATAAAGTTCATACAAAATCCGAGTCTCAACGCTTTCCGTGAGAATGCATATTTTCTATTTTTTTTTTTTATAAATATTTTACGTCTTTTTTTTTCTCCAAAAAATGGTCTTAACTTCTAAACAGTTAGCACTAAAGCAAATTTAATTATACCAACGCTTAAGAATGCTTTTTGCTATTGCTAGGTAGTAGAAACAATTTAAAATTATTATTAACAAGCTAGCTTTATACAAAACAAGAACAAACGAATACTTAATTAACTACAAATTTTTCTGGATAGACAAATATTTGCAAGAATTAAAATTTTTAGGCATAGACTTTGACAGATTTTTACAATTTGAAGACTCAAATTCATCACATTTCTATCAGAGCAGTAATGTTGAACAATATCCTTTCAAATAATAGCCAACGTCCATTGGGGTATTCAATTCTGAAGCGTAAGGGAATCTATGATGTTGTGATAATTTCTGCTACAAAAACTTGTTCACTCTAGGCAACGCCATAATTAAATCCATAAATAAGAAGAAAAGTAAAAGAATTATAGTAATTAATTCATAACAGATTGCTAAGAAGATTAAAACATTATTGTTGTTTGTAGCGTAGCACTAGTGTTAACGAAAGGGCTTATGTGTGTATATGTGTATACGACGTCTAGATTTAATATGGCGTGTTATTATTATTTAATAAACTAATTTCATCTCAACTGACAAAAAGAGAGATTTGTTTAAGAAATAATGAAGACGAGATATGTTTAAGAAATAATGAAGACGACACCACTAGTTTGAAATAAATAATTTGACTATAATTAATTTAGATATTTTATAAACAACAATTAGAAGTTAATTGCAATAAACTTAATAATTTTATAAATATACAAAAACTCTTGCACTTAAATATTCTGTAATTAATTTTTTTTTTTTTTTAATTTTATTTGCCATTTACTATCTACAAAACAATGCAATCAGTAAATCCGATGAATGATGCTGTGGACGTGATTGGCAACACTGAGAAGCTGCCCACTGGCAACACTCCCGCTTGAGTTGGTTATCAATCCATGAGATGGTCGCGGGGCCAGCAACGCCTCAGCCGCCGTGGGGGGTTGTCCGTAATAGCTTTGGAGGCGAGATTTTGGATTAGAGGATTAGAGCATAGAGAAAGAGAGTTATGGAATTTTCGGTATTTACTTTTAGCTGTTTCAGTCACGTAGGGTATGTTGAGATCTTTATGAAGAGAAGAGTTTGAAACATAGAATGGAGCATCTGTAATTTGACGGAGAATTTTTGATTGAAAGGCCTGGATTTTTTGTGAGTTTGAGCGTTTGGTTGAACCCCACAGTTCAAGTCTATAAGTCCACATTGGTTTAAGTATGGTGTTGTATAATAGTCGTTTATGTTCTATTGGAAGTTTCGACCGTCTGCCAATTAGTCTTAGTAACAGTTTATTCCGTTTGTTGAGTTCCAGTCTTTTTAATTTAGTATGTGGATTCCATGTTAATCGTTTGTCTATATACATCCCAAGGTAGCGAACTAAATTTGCAGGAGAAAGAGGTACAGAGTTAAAGCTGACTGGTGGAGAAGTACGGCGTTGCAGAGTAAAAGTGATGTGTTGACACTTCTGAGGGTTAAATTTTAATCACCATTTTTTGGCACAAGATTCAAGTATGTCTAAGTGTGTCTGTAAGTGAGTGGAAGCTGTTACAGGGTCGGAACTGGAAGCAAGAATAGCGGTGTCGTCAGTATGCATAGTATTGCGTTAGTATGAGTCGGTATGTCTGCTGTATATACAGTATAGAGAAGAGGGCCAAGTATACTCTTCTCAATACTGCCTTGAGGGACGCCGGCTAGAGCAGGAGAGTAATCAGAAGTGGCAGAGCCACAACTAACCTGAAAGAAACGGTCTGTAAGATTTCATAATTAAGTAGTAAGTAGAAGGAAGATTTCTCTTTAACTTCCACAACAGCCCCGGATGCCATACCCGATCAAAGGCTTGAGCCATATCAAGGAAGGCCCCGGAGCAGTACTTCTCAGTACTGAGTTAAAGATGCAGGTGAGATATACTATTGCCTTTTCTGGTAGATGACGAAGAATTTCTGAAGTTATTAAGTCAAAGCCCGGAGATTTTTTCTTTGGTAAGGATTTTATTAAATATTTTACCTCAGAAGGAGTGAACGCTTTTGGAGGGAGACAAAGAGGCAAGTCAGTTAGTATTTCAGCAGAGTGTATGTCGTCACTAATGTCTGGATGAGGTGTGAACATGTTGCTCAGGTGGTCTTTGAATTCGATGGCTTTTTCTAAGTCTGATTTCGTCCATGTTCCGTCATTACGTCTTAAAAAAGAAGGAACAAGTTTGTAAGAGAGTAGTCGTTTGATAGCGGTCCAGAGTGATTTGCGGTCAGATGCCAGGGAGGTAACATATTCTTCGTATTTCTGGGATCTGAAGTTTTGAAGTTCACGTTTTAACCGTTTAGTCAGTCTGTTGTAAATCAGTCTGTCACTCGGGTAGTGGGTACGTTGCCATACTGCTCGAGCTCGTCGTTTTTCTCTAATTAGCATTCTGATTAAAACAGGAAGGTTACGTGTTCGGGATTCGGTCTTGTAGAAAGTTTGTTTGGTAGAGTCCCAAATGGAAGTTTGTATTGAAGTAGTTAGAAAGTTTACTGCGTGATCTATTTCATCTGGAGTTTTTAGGGAGATTAGCAGATTCAGTTTGCTGTCAAGGGTATTTTCGAAAAGTGTCCAGTCAATAGGTCCAGTAGTCAAGGCAGAACATGGTGACTGTAATTAATTAGATTTAAAACACAAATGTTTTTGTAACACTGCCACTGACACGGAATTTAAAAGAGTGACTGTTGTAAGACGAATGGTACTCCTGGAATTTTACGCATTAATTTCTAGGCAGTATGAATTGGTTTTTAAGAAAACGATTTATTAATTTTTGCCAATAGATTGGTATTCTTAGTGTCCCCAAAATTTAGTACACTTAGAGCCCTCACTGCACTCTATAGTTACAGTTATAGCCCAGCAGTTACTCAAATACGATTGGTTTGTACATTATGTGTGTTCAGAGGCTTTTTTAGATAAATAATGTTATTTGTGTTGCGCTAACGATATCTTGTAGTTGGGTTTGACCCTTTTGCCACCCAAAATAAAATATTTAAAAAAATTATATTTCTATAAATGATCTAATTTTTTGCTTCTGCTTCCATCACTGGAGAAAATTAAGCATTCCTCTAAAGTACCACTTCAGTAAAATTTATGATTCTACTATTAATATAAACTAACATTATAAGCATTGCTGGAATTCCAAATTTGAAGAAAATCAGTTAACCGGAAAATGCAATTTTATTGCTTCTAGAATTTGGTTTTTGAGTTTGTTTTTTTTGAACTTTTCTGAAAAACGGGTAATACGATTTATTTTTTTTTTAACTTGCAATGTTTAACTGCTATCATTTTTGTTTGTAACAATTATTTCCAGTATATGATTGTAGTGGGGTACAGGTAGATTTAAATTCGAAATGCCGCTACAAGCCTTGTTAATCGAGAAAGAGGGCGCTGCTACAAAGTCTACTCAGATATATGTACAACCTGATAAGGTTACCAGCTTCTTTTATGGCCACATTGTGTCAATTGTTTTAATATTAATTATACTAAATTGTAAGAGAAACTACTGGAAGAGAAAGTCATGTGTGACTGTTCTACAAAGACTTTTTATCATGTTGCCACCTTCTAAAACATACAACTTAGGGATTTTGTCAGGGAAAATATGAAGAAATAAATGTAGGTTATTTATTTGATTTTTTGAATACAAGCATAAAAAGGGTGAAGCAAAATTTATATTTATCTTTATATTAAAAATGTCTTCACGATAATATTTTACCTACTCCTAGTAAGAGGAAGTATTGTAATCGTGTCAAATTTGCGATATCGAGTTTTCACCGGAAATATCGGTTTTGAGGTGCCCTGAGTCCAAAAAAGTGGTTTTTAGCAAATGGTCAGTGAGCATGTATGTGAACAGCATAGCTCAAAAACGAAAAAGCGTAGTAAGTTGAAACTTAATACTACGTTTAGGTATCACCATAGGATCTAACGGTGCGTTATCTGTCAAAATTCCTCAACCGGAAGTATCACTTTACTAGTTTTTTTTTTTTACGTTTTTGCAATTTTCTCAAAAATGGCTCCGGCGAATTTCTTTAAACTTCTTATATCTACTACACATACAAATAGCTTCAACTTTTATTTGAAACATTTCTCCGGGAAAATTCATTTAAGGGCACTTCTAAGGTAGGGGTGGGGTTAGATTTTCATTTTAACTGCTATTTCAGTTTATTAGACAACTCTGTCATCTAAATAATTTTAATTAAAATTGAATATGTTGCTGAAATTCGGAGTTTGAAAAAATCGGATAACCGGAAGTGCGTTTACTTTTTACTAAATGATTTTTTACACTTTTTTGCGATTTTCTCAAAAATGATTCCAACGATTTTCTTGAAACCTCGTATATGAACTGAGCATACAAAGATCTACAACTTTTATTTAAAACATTTCTTTGGGAAAATTGATTTACGGGTACTTTTAGGGGAGAGGTGGGGTTATGTTTATCTCTAAAGTGATATCATAGTTGATTGATTATACAATTCTATCATCCAAAAAAAATTAATTAAAAAATAAATAGATGACCAAAATTTCGAATTTCAAGAAAATTAGTGAACCGGAAGTGCGCTTTTACTGAACAGTTTTTTCAGTTTTCACGAATTGCATTAAATTTGGTACACTAACTATAAAATTTGTCAATTATAATTTTGAGAAGTGGAGTAAGAGAAAGTTGTGTGACTGTTTCACACCAGATTTTTTTTTTTTTTTTTTTGTTTGAATATATACTAGTTAATTAACTTAAGAAATACAATACAAAAAAAAAAAAAAATCATTAAACCATGTCTTGATATTTCAGTGAAAATCGGTCATGCATTGACTAAAATATAAAATATATAAACATATAATATATATATATATTTAAAATGAATAATATTTTTTATATTCATAACTAACATTCCGGAAAAGTATTTATTGAGGTCCTTCAATTGAAGTACCCCCTTTTACTTAATGAATTCAAAGTTACTTGGAAAATTATGTTATCCTGTAAACTTAAAAAAAAGGGAGAGAAAAAATGAAAAAGAAAATTTCTTTAAATGGAATTTTCTTTTATATAACCATCGTTGAGTGGGTATCCTTTTATGGTAAACATTTTAAATAAGTGAAGTAATATATTGTAGGATGCTGCTGTTCCTGGAACGGTTATAGGCAGGTAGAAGCACTTTTACATTAATATTCCTTCGCTAAATCTAGAGAGGAGTTATTTTTGGATGTAATATTATATATAAAGAGAAAAATTACTGAAAGAAAAAAAGGCTAAACCTATTCCTAAAAGAAGGCTATTCATTGTTCAGTTTACTTTCATGGAAGCCACAGCTAACCAACCCCCTTATCAAATATACTATTTTTAATTATAATATCTGCTATATTTTTTTTAAAAAAACAATTATTTCTTTTTCAGAAATTTTAGCTGACATCAGATTCTTCCAATTTAACAACTAGATTTAATACTATATGTTATTATTATTATTTTTTAATTTGCCTTTTGGGAAATACCCCATACAAATATAAATGGAGTTGGCTATAACATAATATAATATACAGATAAGACAAAAGATACATATGCATAGATATAAAAATAACAGATTCAAAAGAAGCCAAAAGAAAACAAAAGTATTTCCTACATAAAAGTGAGATACAAAAACAATAATAATAATAATATAAAGATTATTTTGTTTTGTCAAATAAGTATTTTATTCGCATATATTGTAAATCAAGACAAATTTTAAAGAGTTGCAAGTACATCTAAATGTATTAACTTATTTATAGTGCAGTGGGGCAGTCTAGGATATAAGATTTAAAAATAAATTATTCATTTAATGCAAACGATCGTGCTTTAAAGCAGTTTATGACAAACAGCGCTAGCTGTTTTATTAGATTATAATCACTTAAAATAAATACAGATGGGAACTGTACGAGAGACATATCTTTAACAAATTGGGGAGTGATCTCGTATTGCCGAGTACACTGGACATGCTACAACAACATGATATAGAATTTCCATTTAAATCACACAGTGTACATATTTCTTGGGCCTTGATAATATACGTTAAGCTATTGAAAGTAATTTTAATTTGATATTTACCAGACAAACGTAACTGACAAAAGATCTTTAGGATATAAAAAGGTAAATTTAAGTTTACATAAATATTTGTGTAGTATTTGGGATCAAAAAACTGGTTATAATAGGGGCTGTAATTTCCGTTATTAAATGATTCAACATCTTTGGTATTCAGGTGCTCATTAAGCAGTTTCAGCATATTATCGCTTCTCGGCCTTTTGTCTAAAATCAAAGTATTATTATTTAATAAACTAATTTCATTTCAACGGACAAAGTAGTTTATTAATATCGTTATTTTATTCATTACATTGTGTTCCGTTGAAAAGTTAGCTTCAAGTATTTGAGTTTTGAGCTGATGTTTTAAATGTCGTTTGAATAAAAACAGTTCTAAAAGCCGCAATAAACATGACATACAAACATTTTATTGGACTTAAAGACATTGATTTGAATGCCAAATTTTAAGGTTATCACTTTAGTGATGAGGGCTATAAACTGTAATAGTAACTGCTAGGCTACAACTGTAACTGTAGAGTGCAGTGAGGGCTGTATAAGTGTAGCTTTAAGTGTAACAAATTTTGGGGCCGCTAAGAATACCAATCTGTTGGCAAAAATTAATAAATCGTTTTTTTTTTTTAATAACCAATTCATACTGCCTAGAAATTAATGTACATTCCTTTTTCAGTATCACTCTCTAACTGTATTATTAAATTAAGAGAGTTATAGCAGTGTCGCTATCTCGTTTTTCCCAAAATTGTAGCAAAAATAGTTATGAACAATCCTCAGACGGCTTGGCTGTAATGGAAGGACGAAATCGAAAAATAATAGTTTTTAAAAATAATATTAAATTATAAAAAAAATCAGAAATGTGACATTCCCTTGCAAAAGGACAAGCCAGGTATACAAGTCCAGTTACTGGTACGGTACAAGAACAATTATGGCATTGTACTACCCCCTTCTCCTCAAAGGGGAGGAATTGAAGAAACAAAGAGAAGAGATATTTTAGGACAGACAAGTGCTACAAATCAAGGTGAAAGCATCAGACCAGTATCCTATACCAGTATCAAGTTATAAGTTAAAACATAAGAGTTTGGCATTTAATCTAGATTAACTAATTGATTTATACTTAATCGCTGTGAATTAAGCTATTTAAAGCTATTTAAAGCTAGTTAAAGCTATTTAAATTCAGTTAGAAAATATATTTATTTTATAATCAGTGGTGCTTTCTTGATTAAATTCTTATATTCTATCTCAAACAAACACAAGCCCTTTTCGCTAAAACGCTCACGCCACAAGCTACCTACACACATCCACACCATAACATTACACGGCCTAGGTCTATGAGTCTTGTCTTTATGCATTTACAAGTTAAGTTTTTGTAATCTTATAAAAATTATTAGTAAAGACTTATCTATCTATCTAGTTATGAACAAACAAAAACGCTCACACAACTTTCTCATTCTGTAATTTACAAAGTGACGATTGATAAATTCTCTCCAAACTTATAATTTTTACTAAATATTTACTTTACTTCCATTTAATATCGATGGAGGAAACTAAACTTAACAAGATGACTTGTTGAGGCAAGCATAACCTCCGACCTTCAAACTTCTTTAAATAAATTTTCTCGGAAAAAATTGCAAACAAAAGAGATAGGACTCTATATTCATAGTTAGTGTTCACAAAAAAGTGAATAGTAATTTAAGTGGAAAATGTTATATAAATCATATAAACTGTATCTGGAAGAGATCGATAATGTAGTGGAATCGTTTATTGTGATTCCTGAGGTATGTAGTAGATTTCTTGAAGAGGGCGGAAGTTAGTTTAAAGATTTTTGGAAGTTAGAGCTCGAATTACTAACACTGAATTTATAAAAAAAATAAACTATATTTTTACAGTAATTTAAATGTGAGAAACGGTAACTATTAACATGAAATACTTAGATAATTTAATGTTAAAATAACAATTAATTTAAGATGATTAAAATAAATAAACTAAGATGCAAAATTATGAAAATAAGTATAAGTAAAACCTGTATAGGGACGTGGAACTGCTGCTCGTATATAGATGTTCTCGTATATAATAATAATGATCTACTGACGTGCTCGTATAAAATAATCCCCTCTTCCAGTGGGCCGAAGTTTATATTAGTGTTACTCACACATTGTCAGATGCGTAAGCAACACTCACACCAAGACATCTCTCCTAGTGTGCGACCTTGTGCGACCTTGGTTAGTTCGGTGACCAGTGATTTAGTTCAGTGGCCAGCTTTATCGGTGCTTGCTTTGATGTAAAGTATTGACCCTTGTATTGAAAAGGGTTTTGTTTGTTTGACCACGGCTTTGTCTTGAAGACAGCGGCCGGCTAGTTATAAATTATCCTTTGTTCCTGCCATCCTTTGTGAAGATAGCAGCTGGCTGGAACCACTTTGACATTGCTATGACTTTGATACCACTTTGACATTGCTATGACTTTGATATGTCATTACAATAATCATGAAATTAGGGCGTAAGGCGCTAAATTTAAATTACAGCGTTATCAGGGAATAGTAGACATATTGCAGCTGCCTGCTTCCGTTCATTATGTAACTTAAACAAAATTTAAGCAATCTTGCCCATTTTATGAGATTTAGCGTTCAATATTGTAGGAGACGAAAGTGAAGTGGCTAGAAAACATATTTGTACCTGTTTGGTGAATTAATACAGTATCTAAATGGTGACTAGGAATAGGATAGTTCGTTCAAATGTACTGTGCATGCCTGGAAATAGCAGGAACTTATTTGATTTTGAATTTGAATTTTATTTGCAGTCCAATAATTTAAATTTGCTCTTTCTTTTAATTTTAAATTTGTTTTAAGTATTATTTTACTGAATTTGAAAAAAAAAAAGAAGCTAAATCTGGCGTACTGTTTTATTTGGAAAGTAATTATATTTTGCGGGCATAAAATAGTTAATATTTTAGTTATAAATAATTTGGAGTTTGCTGTTTATGCTAATAAAAGAGTAATTTGACAGAAAAACTTTATAGTCTGCGCCTGAGTGTTTACAATTTTTGTTTGAAATTGGGTTATGTTGGAATTTATTGAGCTGTTGGCGATACTTTGAGACCATTTAGCCGTGCGCTTAATGAAAAGGTAACGTTGCCAGGGGCACTACGGGAAGCGATCTGTCTCATTTACCTCCCATTTACCTACACGTTCCACTAAGAAATTTAAAGGCTCCAGTATCCTCGTCAGTATGGGATATATGGCACAATAAGTACATGGAAAATGGAACTGGACGAAAGTGGGAGAAATTGGTGGCAGGATTCCCGCCACTCTTCCGCGTTTGGTTGCAGCTGCCTGCTTCCGGGCCACGATTTGCTCCAGAAACACCTTCACCGTATAGGGATTGTTGACACCCACCTTTGCCCTTTATGCGGCGGGGAAGTCATGACAGGAAAGCATTTAGCTCTCTGCCCTGAACTAAAACATGTTACATCATCTGTGAAATCTTTCATATATGATGCACATATATTCTGGGCTGCCAAAAGCAGAATGGCCGAAAGCCCAAACTAATGGCGGTGTAAAAAAAAAAAAGTTATGTTGCAATTTCTAATAAAAAAACTATTACTATTATAATTTATTATTATTGTTTTTTTATTCTCAGCTTTTTCCGCTGAAATTTAAGATGAGCTACTGGTTCAAACCAAGCACTCTCACCTGCTTAACCTAAATTCTCACCAACCTGCAGGAGCTTAAAATGACAGACTTCTGTATTTGGATATAAATCTCTTGTCTTAGCCCTAATGTCTTAATGCTATCATGTAGGGCTTGCGAATCATCCCAGTTACTGAGAGGACTGTATTATTATTATTATTATTATTATTTTTTATTTTTTTTTTATTATATATTATTATTATTATTTATTAGTATATTATTATTATTATTATTATTATTATTATTATTATTGAAGAACCTAACCAAATAGTACTCCCAACTGAAAGTGATATGGAGACACCAGATGAAGAGGAAATTAGGGAAGCTATAGGTAAAATAAAAAATTACAGAGCGCCTGGTAGTGATAATTTGCCCCCGGAATTATTTAAATATGGAGGGGAAGATCTCATAAAAGAGCTAAGAGAGATATTTTTATATATCTGGACTAGTGAAGTGATGCCTAACTCTTGGAAGAACGCTGTAATATGTCCAATCTATAAAAAGGGAGATCAGCTCAAATGCGATAATTATCGGGGCATTTCTCTACTTAATTGCGCATATAAAATTTTTTCCAATATATTATATGCCTGACTATTTCCATACGCAGAGAGAGAGAGATACGTGCCTACCAGTGTGGTTTTCGAAGGAACAGATCTGTCACAGATCAGATCTTTACCCTCAGAATGATCTTAGGGAAAGCAAGAGAATACAACCTCCAGACGCACCACCTATTTGTCGACTTTAGGTCGGCCTATGATAGTGTTCGTAGAGAGGAACTGTACAAGGCTTTATTTGAAATGAGTATTCCTCATAAACTCATACGCCTAATTACGATGACGATGGGGGACGTCCGATGTAAGGTGCGAGTGCAAGGGAACCTTTCCGCTGAATTTAATGCCAACAAGGGTCTGAGACAAGGAGATGCACTATCGTGCCAACTCTTTAACCTGATTCTGGAGCATGTGGTGCGCAAAGCCGGTATCCAGCAGTCAGGCACAATATTTCACAAGTCGACACAGATTTTGGCCTATGCAGATGATGTCGACATCATAGGAAGGTCCTTCAGTGAAATGGACCTGGTCAGAGCTGTCGAGAAGGTGGGATTAGTAGTTAATGAGACCAAGACAAAGTACATGCATGCAGGGGGACCGATAGAACACATTGGTCATGTAAATATAGGAGGCCTTAATGTAGAAAGAGTAAACTCCTTTACCTACTTGGGCACTATCGTTACAAAAGATAACGATGTCTCCTTAGAGGTCAGAAAGAGAGTGGCCCAGGCAAATAAATGTTTTTTCGGGATCGGCCGACATATAAAGAGCAAACTTGTGTCCTGGAATACGAAAGTAACCCTCTACAAGAAGCTCATTCGGCCTGTTCTTACATACGGTTCAGAAACCTGGGTCATAACGAAAGCCGATGAAAAGCTATTAGTATCGTTCGAAAGGAAGATCCTCCGGCGAATATATGGACCTGTTAGAGACTGGGAAACCTGGAGAAGGCGCTCTAATGCGGAGCTGACGTATCTATTCCAGACCCCGGACGTCGTTAAAATAATTAAGTTGAGTAGGTTGCGATGGGCAGGCCATGTAATACGAATGGCCTGTAACGAGGTTCCCAGAAGGATTATGGAAGAAAATGTGCAGCGCACAAGAAGGGTAGGACGCCCCAAGTTGCGATGGGCTGATGGGGTTACCGAGGACTCCAGGGTCATGCTAGGTGCCCGGAATTGGAGAGCTGCCGCATTAAACAGAGAGGACTGGCGGAAGCGGATCGAGGAGGCCAGGGCCCATTGATGGGCTGTAGAGCCGAGCAAGAAGAAGAAGATATTATTATTATTTCTACTAGATTTTGTGTACTACAGCTATATTTTAAACATTATTCACATAACAACAAAGAAGTAAAATCATTATAAATTTCTAATTGAAAAATTTAACAAATTATAAATGCAATACTATACATTTACCATCCGTAATTCTGAGATAAACAGTTCCGAATTTGAGAAAAGTTGTAACTTTCACTGTCGTAGGTCTATAAGTACCTAGCTGAAATTTCCACAAGAAATTGTGCCCACTAAAGAGCAAGAAAGTGAAAACTCTTTGGAAGGCTGTATGAGTTTCTGGTGGTCTGTTTCTATTGGTTGGCCTTAATTTTGTTCATAGAAGGAATTTTCCCCGTAACTTTGTTGAAAGCTCTGTCTCCAGGCAAGTTTATATCACAACCGTTTGCCCAGCCCGCAAAGTTGTCTGTTTCTCCCAAGACCCTTGTTCCTGGAATCATTTTACAGATCAGTAAATAAAAGGAATTTTATAGATTTTATATATCCGTTTTTTCTTGAAAGGATTCATCAATGGAATATATTATTATCATAGAAATTATCTATTATACTATACTATTACATAGAAATATGATTTAAATTGAATAGAGAGTTATATGAAATTATAGTTGCTAAAGCAAATGCAGAACGGATAATAAATGTAGGATGTATTGAGGGATTTAGAATTATTAGCTTTGAATGAATACGCAAATCCATCAATTATTTGAAATATTAACCTTTGAAAATATATTTTTGAAGTCCAAAAGGATCTTTAATGTCAAACATGGCTTCAAATTGTCATTTCAATATAAAGCTTAGTACCTTCAGCTTTATAATAATGACATTGTGTTTAATTCTGAATATGTATACAATCGGTTACGCAGAAGTACTGTTTTACCGGACATTTTTCCAGTAATCGCTCACTGTTTCATTAAAACTTAAATCTGGAACGTTACTAAACACATTTAAGCTGTTGTTTTATGTTAGCAAGTTTTTCCAAGACATTTGATTAGAGGTAATTAATCAAATTTGGCTGTGTCGATCTTTCTAGTGAAATGTCTTTGTAGTTCATTGTATGACTTCAGTAACTGACAATATGAAATAATATTTTGTAAAAATATCTTGAGAAGTATTGCAATCTTGTCGAATTTTCAAAATTAAGTTTTCATCGGAAATACATGATTTGAGACACAAAAAAGTGGTTTTTCCATGTAGATCCATGGAACTTGGTCAGCATAATTAAAAAAACGGAAAATTTCAGGAAGCTGAAACATGATATTTTGTTTAGGTGCCACTGGAAGTCGCGAAGAGGTTGTTTGATGTTTATATTGAAGGCTGGTTACCAAAAGAATAGGATAATGTTAATTGGAAATTATATTTTTGTTGTTGTTTTACATTTAAATTGATTTATTTAATTTTTTACTTTTTATTTTTCCTTAAAATATTAGTTTTATTTAATGAAAAATAAATAATATTTTGTTTTTTAATTAAACACAACTCAATCGCCCCGAAGGTGGCCACAGCCTAAGGCTGAGTTGAACAGTTATATCTGTGTAATCCTTAGTTATTTACTGGCCTCCGGACAGTGTTCTCTCGTTACAGACGACACTTCCCATGACCGGGCAGAGGGCTGTAGAGTATCCTAGGAAGAGAAAATCTAAGGGCAGCACTGCTGGATTTGAACACGGGACCTGCGCGTTACTAGTCCAGCGCGCTACCACTGAGCTAATCCCTTCCCTCTTGTATTCTTACTCTATTCTCTCCTATATCGTAATAATACAATATTATAATAGAGCGTCGAACCATGATAAATAGTTTGAACCGATATTGACAAATTTGGGACTTAATCGCTATTCTAAAAAAAAAAAATCATTTGTCAGAAATGAAAGAATGCGGACATGCCAAAAATGTAAACTAGCATTATAAAGCCTAAAATCGAGACATAATAATCTAATGGTTCTTCTTATCATCGTTTACACTCGATATTATAATTATAATACCTATATAATATGTACGAGGGTCATTCAATAAGTAACGAGACAAATCGCTGTAGCTCCAAAACGATTTATTTAATCAATACAAAACTTTAGCTATTTTTCAACATAGATCCCAGCAACCTTTTTTCTCATCTTCTTCTAATTTGTGTATGACTCTGGCATAAAATTTCTTTGGTGTAGATCTTGAAGCCGCTTTTGCACCTGATTTTTAACTTCTTCATTGGATTGAAAATGTTTCTCACGTAGAGCCTCTTTACGGGGTCCAAACAAATGGAAGTTCGATGGGGCGAGGTCGGGGCTGTAGGGGGGATATAGAAGGATCTCCCATCTCACTTTTTCTTGGTTTCTTTGTGGACGTCCGTAAGTTGTCTTGGAACCCATCTCGCACATGTCTTGTTCTACTGCAGCGTATTCTGAATAATGTTATAGACAGTTCCAACACTTCTTTAGCTATCAGTTCAACAGTAATACGCCTGTTGTGCTGAATTAACGCGTTAATGTGAGATTCGAGGGAGGAAGTTGCAACGTCCACTTCATTGTTCGTCACAGACAATTACACGGCCACTTTTAAACTGTTCTACCCATTTGTTAACGTTGGAACGGTTCAAACAATTATTCCCGTACTCTTTCAAAATTCTTTCGTGGATTTTACTACCTTTGATACCCTCTGCAACTAAACATCTAATCACTGAGCGTTGTTCATCCGCGGTGTATAGCTCGAGCAGACTCTTGTTAACTGAATACATTTGAGGTTATGCTTACTGTAGGGGTAGTGAACCCCAACCACTCATCCACTCTAGCTGAGAGAAACAGCCCCTCTCGCACAGAGAGGAGAGGCTCGGCCTGTATATATATATATATATGAGAGAGAGAGACAGTCGGGAGATCATTCTGTTCAATTCAGTCTTACACATCAGACATCATTCTGTTGATTCACACTCCGTACATATCATTTTAGCCACGTCAGTCTGTCACTTCAGTTCAGTTCTAAATTCTAAAGTGTAAAATCCCTGGCAGTCAGTTATATATATACACATATCAATTATATATCTTAAACCAATCTTAAGGTGTTTATCTATCATCATCAACAACCAACATCTCCTCACAACACCCTTACATTACGAAATACTCTCGAATAGCTGATGAGAAACTAAGTAAAAGGATGCCAACTTGATGCGCAGCAACTATTGTATTGATTAAATAAACCTTTTCTGAGCTACAGCGATTTGTCTCGTTACTTATTGAATGACCCGCGTATATTGTGCACATGGTTAGTTTTTCGACAATTTAAAAAAAAAAAGCCGGTGTTACAAAAAGAGACCTTCGAATGTTGATGATTGTTGTATTGTAGATAAATATCATTGAGTTTATTGGGTATTGAAATATGATGGTATATTAGGCTAATACACTTGTGATTTTCGCTTGTACTGAGTAATATTGACCAATGTATACTCGTATAATAAAGAAGTAGGATTCTTTGTGTTATACTAGCGTATTTTTTAATAGTACGCTAATTTAAATATTAGTCGAGGCATGTAACAGAAGAATATAACAATATATATTTAAATAAAGTATACAGGAACTTTGTCCATCACAACACAATGTAAATGTGGCATTAAGAATGTTCTTTTAGATTTCCGCGGCTATTTTCATGCACAACACTTGAGTTTCCGGGTATTCGTTAAAAACCAACGTTTCGCCCATATTACAATGAGCCTTTTCAGTGTCATTACACCTGGAAACTCAACCTACAAACTTATTGTGCAATTAGAAAGTTTTTTCACTCCGAATTTTCATTATTATTTTGTATTATTTTACAACACATGTTCTTGCAAAATTTATCAAGAGTTATTATTATTAGAAATGAAACCATTTAAAGAACTTTATTTCAAATAAATTATAGCGATATAAAATCTAATGTAACAAAATAATGTAGCGTATATTTGTGGAAATATGTTAGATATAAAGATCCACTAAATGTTAGAAAAGAAGGAACTTGTCACCACGCGCACAGAACACACCCATATATATACACGGGGGGGGGGGGGCTAGATGTATGGCGAGTAATTGGCAACAGTGTGAAAAGCAGCCGATAGCTGCTCTTCCTTTTCACACACTACTTCTGTATTTCCCTCTCATAACTGTACTAACCACATCAACAATATTCTATTTTTGAAAAGAACTCAATCGGAACTGGATAAAAAAATTGAAACGCTTGTTATCTTTACAATTTTTTACCTGAAAATATCACCTTCGTTTGTAAAGCCTTTAACGATAAACTTTTCTGTAATTATTGTGAAATATTTTGTAACTAATTTGTTTATTTCATGAAAAAAAAAGAAAGAAAATTAAATAAAAACAAGTTAGTTTGTGATTTGGATAAAGTTGTGCCATTTAATATTTGGACCCATCTTTCCTTGTTTAAATGTTTGGTAGGATATAAATTTTACCAAGGTATTTGCAATCATTAACCATATCAATTAAATAAATTTTTCCCTAATTGCACTTTTACCCCCATTACAGATAATAAATAAACATAAATTACTTTAAAAAAAATTAATCAGATAAAGTAGAGAGAGGAAATAGAAATAGCCAAACACACACACACACTTACAGAATAATGAAGCAGACTTGGCGAGAGTAGACTGTTGGCGAAGCGCTAATACTCACTAGTGAGCCTTGGCCTTCTCGACACTCTTTCGTTACTTGACACGATTCATTGCTGTAGCCTTCCAGTTCCGGATGCCAAGCATAGTTCTGGCATCCTCCGGTACACCAGCAATCCAACACAGCCTAGGCCGAACCCAATTTTCTAATGGGTCCAATCTTGCATCCAAAATGTTTTTTTTGGGGGGGGACTTCGGTACAATCAATATTATGAACATGTCCTACCCATCTTAACCAACTGCCCAGCTTTATTATTTGCACAACAACAGATTAACGATAGAGCGGAATCAGAATCACTTCCTGATTTGTGCGCTTTCGCCAGGTTGTACATTCCTTTACTGGGCCATAAATTCTGCGAAGGATTTTCCTCTCGAAAGTTAACAGCATTTCTTCATCTGATTTACTCGGGAGATTTTGTAAGGACAGGGCGGAGAAGTGTTTTAACAGTAGAGGAGTATCTTTGTAACCCTCGCTACTAGTTTGCTCTTCATAAGATTACTGAGCTTATAGTAGTATCTATTAGCCAGCAACATCCTTATTTCAATTTCTAGGCTGACTTCATTATCTCTAGAAACATGAGTTTAGTAATTGTAGTGAAATAAAATGATGTACAGATAAACTGGTTAATAATGATGACTGATTTACCACGAAGTGTTCCCCAAATTGATGACTAGCCTCAGCAATGTTAGAGGCACAAATGTATCTGTTGCACAGATGATGGCGCTGTCTTGCGAGTTTGTTAAGGAAGTGTTGATAGTGTGAAAAAGTTAGAAAGTTATGGAAAAAAAGTTAAAAAAAAAAACATAGCTTAAACGCATTTTTATAAAAGAACAGTAAGCTGTATTTGTATTAATTAGATTTCTGTGAGACGTCCTAAAAATATATCTCCCTACAAAATCCATACACCTGTACAACAGATGTGGTGAAGTTTTCTTATGAATATTCACAAATCAAAATGTTTTAACGGAAGCTGAAAGTTTAAATTATTCATGTTCTACATTACTCTACTTCATACAAGAGTCGAAGTTTTGTATGAATAAATGTTATTTTACTAATAATAAAATTTGTTTTTTTTCCTCTTATGTTTAGTAAGAAAAAGTATTGCGATCGTATCAGTTTTTGTGGAAATTGAATACATACAGGAATGAGATACGTTTTAAGATATTTTTCTATGGTTTTTAGAAAATGTCGGAGTACGCGTGCACGATGTGTGTACGTTCATTCATTTCTCCAAAATGTTTGCATTACTATGTTGAAACTTGTCACCTTATCGGAGAATGAAAAGAAAATATGGACAAAGAAATATTAGGATTAAAATAATGAATTATTGATAAATAATTATTTGCCATGAACAGACGTGCATGGTGTGCCAGTTATGCCTAACCTTCTTGATGGGAACTCACCCCTTAACGTTCGCAAGAAAATTCTATGCCAAATGGTACCCAATCAGCCTGAAAATCCGTTCAGCGTATTTACAATATTAACGCATTTCACAAAATCGTGACCATAATCGTGACACAAATCGCTTAATATTTTATATATATAATATATCATACTCCTTAAAAAGGATAAAAGGAATATATGAATAACAAAAATTGCTCGAATGATTTAGAAGCAGTTGAGAGGGCATGAAAGTTCTCTTCAAGAGAAACGAAAGGGTATGAAGTAAAAGTAAATGAGATTTCAAGAGAAGTATATATATATATAAAGATAAAGATGTCCAACATCCCTAGAGGGATATGTGTAAACAGCTGGAAATGATTCAGGTTGGACAATTATATCCTGTCCCCTGGTTGTCGCACAACAGACACAACATTTCAGTACAGACAGACTCCCTAACCACAAGGGATTGTCATCCACTCACTTACAGTCTCTTGCTAGATTGCTACTTGCCTTTCCTACTCTCCTTTATTCCATTTACAAGAACTTTTCTATTAGTTTCTTATATTCAAATGATCAACATTTTCCTAGAATTAATCACAATATTGTAATAAGTGTTAATAATTTGTTTTTCGTTTATATATTTTTTTAGCCAATTATATTATCTACAACAGGCAAGTTTTCTGCACAGCAATTTTATGATGACAAAATCTCATTTGAACCTCACATTTTTACGATGTTTCCGATATTTAATTGTGATCATTGTGAATAGTAAAATTAAGAATAATTATTATTGATCCAATTATAATCCTGTTAAATTATTAGGGGTTCTTGAGCAGCCTCTTGATCAATTTTTTCCATCAAGGTTATTTTGTGATCTGTTATATTGTGGGAACCTATTTGCTTACAAGTTTCCTTACCTTCAGAGGTTCATTAAGGGATGAATGCTGAATATCTCGTTAGGTGAAGTTACTATTTTGAAAATGAACGCATAGCACGATCATCACATTTTCATCTGTGGGTGTTTTAGGTGTGGATTTTAAATTAATTAAAACTGACCTATATTTAATCTGGGTTCATCATTAAATGATGGTCCTCCATACTGTAATTTTTTAAAACAGCCGCTTTGAATCGTTAGATTATTGTAAGCTGTCGATCAGAACAATTTTGGTTCCATTACTGTATAATACTAAAGGTTACAAGGCATTCTGTAGAAATTCCTACTTCTAAGTGAATTTTTCAATTAGAACTATGAGAACTGTGATCAAAATAATCTACTAAGATACGGAACATAGTGTATCGGTTCAATATTTGTGACCTGGGTTGTACAATTCAAAGTAGCAGACAGCCAGTGTTTAAGGAAATACCCATAGAACTAAGATTAATTATACTTTAGACTGTGGCATTTATACATTCAAAAATCACCATAGAAAGCAATAATCATAATGGCCTTTTTACTCGACACATTGGTTATGATATTGCCACTGTGCAAGGTTCTAAATTTATTAATATTATTGAATCCTTATATAATAATTCAATCTCAGCAGTTAGAGGTAGGGAGGGGATTTCCAACTGGTTTCAGATGGGTTCGGGTGTTAGGCATGGGTGTATTCTTAGTCCTCTTCTTTTCTCCATTTTCTTAGATGATCTGTCGTCGTGTTTAGAATCAGATGTTAGAGTTGGGGGTACAATAACCAAGGTACTTATGTATGCTGACGATGTTGTGTTTCTTTCTGATAATGCTACTAGCCTGCAGAGGAACATAAACGTCCTAGCAGATTATTGTGATCAGTGGAACTTAACAGTCAATTTGAACAAGTCCAAGGTAATGGTTTTTAGAAGGGGTGGCAAACTGGCTTCTAGAGAAAAATGGTTTTACAAAGGTGTCCCTCTTGACGTGGTTAATGATTGTAAGTACCTCGGTGTTACACTGTCTTCTCGACTTTCATTAACTCCTCATTTGGGACAAAAAGTTTCTTCTTCTAAATTTGCCCTCAACCGTATATGGTCAGATTTTATTTGTCAAGATTTGGTTCCACTATCAGCGAAACTTAAGTTTTTAATGCGGTCTGCAGTTCCATACTTTGTTACTTGTCAGGTTTGGGGATATAGGAAGTACAAGCAAATTAAAAAATCCAGCGTATCTTTATAAGAGAATTATTTGCTTTACCATCTTATACTCCAAATTATATGCTCTACTTGGAGACTTCGGTTGATCCGTTACTGATATACACCCATAAGCTACATTTCAATTACGTTCTTAAGATCCTGAAATACCCCGACTACAGATATCTTAAAATTATAGCGCTTGAGGTTATCAATCGTAATGCTCTGTGGTTCCAAGAATGGAAGTCGTTATGTACTAAGTATTCCTCTTCTTTCCATTTCTCCATTGACAATATTGCTAGTTGGGAAGAAAAATTTTCTCGCAAGCTTTCTAATATCAGGTCATGTTATCGGGAAGAGTTCCTGGAGCGAGCCAATTCAACTAACCGGTTTTTATTCTACAATTCCTTGGATAGATGTTTTAATGCTTTTAGTCTAGTTTCTAATCATACTAGCCTACTAGCTAGTAAGAGCTGCGTTGGATATTTAAAATTAGGGGAGAGTTATTGTATCTAAATTGTATTCCTTCCATTGAGAGAGAGAGATTGAGCTCTATTCCTTGTGTAACTCTCGTGCTAAGGAGGGCGTGGTTCACTTTATGGCAGAATGTTCAATTCTCTCAGAACTTCGCCTCTTATATTTTGGAGAACGCACTCTAATAAAATCCCACCTTATTTCTCTTTTGTATAGCTCAGATATTCAAATTATTAAATATGCACGTCATGCCTGGCTTTATCGCCAACAATTTATCTAAGAATTCAACTTCCATTCCAGCAACTGACACTTCTGCAATTCTTTGTATATTTGTAATTTTACCTTTTGTTATTTCACTTTCAACTTTTGTAATCATTCATTTATTTATCAAGTCGCCAGTTCTCTTTCTTTTATATTTTCATTTCATTAAATAATATTTAATTTTATTTCTATTTTGTTTTATTTTTAACTAAAGTATAATTTTCATTGTTTTCTTTATCACAATTCCATTGATGATACATTTTGTAATTACTGACCACCAGCAAACGCATCTATTCCATTGTTGTTTAATACTTATATATTTATTTTTTTGTATTGTAATCCTTCTAAAAATAAAGTATTATCATCTCTCTATCTATCTATCCATCTACTCGACATATAATTTGAGCTCTAAGGGTTAGAGCAGCATTCTGATTAATTTTGTTAAAATTCTTCTTTTTTCGAACAATGATCTATTCGAATGGCAGACAATTTGTATGAAAGTTGGAATAACAATATTTTTCTTGCAACCAATTACAATAAGGACTAACCCAGGGGAATACCACTACACTTACATAATATTACAAATTATTTACCATTACTATCTACAATTATTTGATAATGTTATTTTACTATATTAACATAATTTAGCATCATATATTAAAGTAACAAATAAAAATGATATAATATTAGAATTATTTTTTTTTACTTTCCTTTATTACTAACAGAGGACGTATTGCAAACGTATCATATCATCAAATTTCCAAAAAAACTCGGATTAAATTTTAACCGGAAGCACGAGATGCGAATTGAATAAGAAAGCATGATCTGGATATATAAATATGTCTGTGTGCGTAATTATCGGAAAAAAAATCGTAGAGTTCAAACTTAAGATTTCATTTTAACAGTGAGTATCATCGTATCCGACGAAGTATTCGATCAAAATCTGCCAATCGAAAGTGCTACCTTACTGATTATTTTTTTCGGTGCTTTCTAAAATTGGCTTGAAAGGTTATTCTTTAAATTTTGCATAATTACGATTAATTAATTAATTATGCTAGTAGGTCATGCTTCCCTTAAATGTCATTGTTAACTTAATTTCTTCCAACTGTACTTTACAAATTGAAGCTGAAATGCTATTGGTGTTGTTTTGTTGTTGTAGTAGTAGTAGTAGTAGCTTGTGGAGTGAGCGGTTTAGTAAAGGGCTTATGTGTATGTTCAAAGAAAAGAGAAGTAATAAGAATAATTAAGAAAACACTGGTAGATTAAATTAAATATATTATCTTTAAAGATATTTAAATACTTTTCAATAACACAGTAATATGCTTATTAATATACTGAAACTAGCTATGTTTTAACTTATGACTGGCACTGATGCTAAGATAGTGATTCCTAGTACTAGTGTTCTGATTGAATGTCTACTAAAGACTGTTCTGAAAGAATGCCTTCTAATTGTTAGTTCAAATCTTTTCAAATAATGCTGGTATGTCTGGAGGGAGTGTATTGTCTTATCCTAACGTTTCTTGTCCCTTTGTCTCTTCAGTAGCATTGACCTAAATTATAGTACCTGGTTCTTTCCCCTTCACTAATATAACTATTCGAACTAGCTAAATTTCACAAAATTATTTCACTAACTAATTTCAAAATCTTATTTTCTTTCATTTATTTCTTCCACTACAAAGCCTTTAAAGTTTAGCATTTAAAATTCCAAATTGAAATAAATTTGTGAACAATAACTATGTAAATTTCAGTAAGAGAAAGTCTGTCAGTAAGAGAGTGTTTCGCATCAGATTTTTTTTTTTTTTTTGTTATCTTGATTTAAATTCAAATTTTCAAAATTATTCTTTCTTGGTGTTTTAAGATGTAAGATATAATGTGATTGGCCATACACTGTGTGTATTTAAAGCAGAAAGACGATCGTCATGCCGCTGAAATTAACTACCCATCCTGTCTGTGGCCAGAGACTGCGTTAAAACTTTGTACAAACTTCTCACACTGTATAACACTCTGAATATTAATATAACAAACGAAATCCACACTTCGCTAATTAGATTGTTAGTAGCAGAAAGCACAGTTTCATGAGTTGAATAATACATTTTATCTATTATGTAAATATCTTATATTGTTTTTACTTAATATAAGATTAACTATTCTGGAAGTTAGTTTGGAAGAATCTATAATATTTTAATTAAATACATTTCATTCTGTACAAAGTATATTTTCGTAAATGCCGAAAAACTATACTATACACTTCAATTTATTTTTATCGGTGATGAATATGTACAAAAAATTTTATTATTAATGATATCTCCGGCGGGAAGCTTGAGTAATTCATTCAAGCCGGGAAGTAGACTGCCTTTGCTCTTAATTCTTTATGAAGACGGGAAAGTTTGATAAAGAGTGAAGAGGGACGGACATATATGAAACAACAACTTATTTTTAGAAAATGTTTTACAAATAAGAATTAAATTGATGGGACACCAATCAATTATAATAAATTGTGAATGAAATCAAAAGAAGAATACCATTGGTATTCTTTCGTAGAGCGAGTAAATATTGCTGTTCCATTGTTTTACGGAGAGAGATGAATTATTTTTGGTGGCTGTGTGTCTGAAATGGAAATATCAAGAATATAACAAGTTAGCTGAGCAGAAGCTAAGCTGTAGTAGTTATGTGTTTAGAGTGTGGCTAAGATGGGGTTCCTTGTAAAGAAAAAACACTTCGAGGTTGGTTTTGAACAAAGTATATTGATAAAATAAAGCTTAGTCTTGATATAGACTGATGATGATCCTGTTGAGGGAGAGAGCAACCTTAGTTCCCCCTTAGTTGAAAACGTCCTCTTGAGGGAGAGTGAGAGTTCAGCATATACTTAGTTCTTCCCAAGTATGTAGGGTTGCTAGCGCACTAGGGCCGGCTGTCCTTGTCGTACTCGTTCGCGGCTGACTTGTGTAACTCCTTATACATTGTTCGTGGAGAGCTGGAGGTCGCATTCGCTACCCATCGATGGCGGTACGCTCTGCTCGGTTGTTACAAGAGGTAATTAATGTAAAATTCAAGGCAAAAGGTAATTCGAATTGTCGCAATTCATTGGCAGAATAGCATTGATTAAATAGATAAATTATAGTTGCGGTGATTACCAATTAAAAGCGGGCCCAAACCTGAGCATGGAGAAATGCGATTGGCAAGAGGCTAAACATAGAAAAATTAATCATTAATAAAAAGGCTTCATTAATGATAGCATTCAGTATGCAAGTTTCTGCTTTTGAAGCAGATACTATGAGTTTACACAGCAAAAGAGAAAATATAGAATAATAAATCATAGAAATTAGCAAACCTTCTAGGGTCTGCTGAAAGATGAAAGTTGCAAATTGAAGCTTCAGTGGGCAAAATGCTTAAACAATATGGAGCGTACCGTTTTTAAAAGAAATCTCGGAGAATAATAAGTGAATGTGACTTGTAATTTGAAGAAAGGATGGTAAAAATAAAATAGTTATCGTAATTTGTGATGTATATTCTAACAATCATGGTTGAATTTAAACAAATGAAGGGCAGTTACCAAATCCAGTATAATTAAGGGCATAAAGTAATTAAGAAAATATAAATGATAGTTCTGCTTTGGCCCCTGTTTCACTTGTATAATTGAGAAAACAATTTTGGAATTGTAGTAATTGTAGTAGAATTTTTTGGAGGAATTAAAGTTTGGCGAAATTAATTGGAAATTGCCAATGACATAAGAAGTGGTGCGCAATAATAATAATAACAATAATTAATGATAATAATAATATTAATTGTTGTGGTGGTTGATTCCGCAGAGCTGGAAATCATGACAGACATTTTCCGTGATAGACTGCTTCATTTTTTGGTCATCGACCGGTTTCGGGCGTTCGCCCATCTTCAGGATGCGTTTGTCAGACAGTGCGATAACCCAGACTTGCACAGAGCAAATACAGTTTACACACTCATGTGTAAAGTGTTCACACTCAGTATGTAAATGAGTGTGTACACTGAATTTGCTCTGTGCAAGTTTGACAAAAGCATCCTGAAGATGTCACATAAGCTTAAAAATAAAAATTGAAATAATCTCTTAAATCTCTAGGGTTAATGTACAGCTAATGCATGACTACAAGATAGATCGAAAATATCAGGGGACACAAATCTATATTAGAATTGGTTAAATTTTTTTGGAGGTTTCCAGCAAACATTAAATATAGTGTAACCAAATAAATATAAAACGCAATATTTGAACGTAATTAAGTGTAGAATATAGATTTGAATTAAATGTAGAGTAGCAAAGGCCGTGTCAGAGATGTTACAGAGATTGCTGACTCGGGAATCCTCCCCTCTTTGGAGTGAATTCCTATTGTCATGAGATTACAATAACAACTCGAAGGAAGTCAGTCTGTGGTTGTGTGCAAAGAATGAAACCTGGCTTATGGCTGTGTGCTTGGGCGTTAGGTGAGTCAGCTTCTCCATAGTAACTCTGGCAAGGCATGAGAATTTAATAATTGAATTTATTATGTTTTGTTTGTTTTGGCATAGGATGATTAGTATTAACATTTTGGCTTAGAATTTGATTAGTAATTGTAACTTAAGTTTGATATTAGCTTGTAAGGTAATAGTATTAATTTTTAAAGGGTATTAGTTTTTTTTAATAGTACTAAATTTTTGTAAGGTTCATTATTAAAAGTATAATTTGTACAGACAACTTTCATTCAATAAGTACATTATTTTCTGAAACCAAGGCTTGTCTATATGAGTTCCCGTCAATCCCCTCCCAACACGCCCGCCTCGTTACACTGGTGTCAGGTGTGGGGTAGTATGCAATAAGTACTACTTCATTACGCGGACCAACTACACTGGAGAGGCGGGGTACTAAGACAATACGACCGCTAGTAGGGGGACTGCTGATTACAGCAATTGAGGGCCGAGCGTTTTCTCCGTGAAGGGGACCGAAATCGGGGATTTGACCACCAAAATTGTGTACAGTGTACAAATCGGAAGTGAGGTAATATTTCAAATTTATTTTGGGGGTTTTTAATTTTTTTTTTTACTGTAAAAAAATTTGGGGAAGGAGCCCTGTGGTAGGGAGACTGGGAAATCACCTAGGGGTGTGACACCTTGTTGGAAAGAGTATTTCCCGGCCAGTAGTACTAAGACCATAGCAGTACGCTACCACTAGACAGGTTGTACTAACAAAAAATAATATACGGCCGGAGGTCATGGATGCAATTGTAGAGGAGTTGGAGGCTCTACGAGTCGCGAATCAGGAACTGAAGGAGTTCAAAGACCAGCAGGTGCGAGAAAAGGCGCAGTTAGAGGAGGAACTGCAGCGGCTCAGGCAGTCTGAACCGCCGGGAAATGGGACGCGAAAGGACCTTAGTGCTTCACAGTTACTACAGACATGGAGTGGGGATGACCCCAACATCTCGGTCCATGACTTTTTGCATAATTTAGAGATGCTGGCACTCAGCAGTTCATGGTCGGAACAGGATAAGAAACTCGTGTGTCGTATGAAGGTAAAGGGACCTGCCGCCGCCTGCTTAGCGGCGTATCCCGAATTAAATCTGCCAGGGAAGTCTTTCGAACACTATAAAAAAATATTAGTCGAACGGTTTCGTGATCTAGCCAGCCCGGAACAGTACCTGTTGGCACTGAACACGGTCCAACAGCGCGAGGGAGAATCAGTGCAGGACTTCGCGGTAAGGTGCCGTGCGTTAGGGGAGAAGAGTAGGCCAGAGCCGCAGAGGGCACTAGAGGCCGCCTTATCTAGACCAGCGTTAGAACGCCTACTCACGGCCGCGTTTATTCAGGGGTTATCCGGGGAGGCGGGGCACCTCCTCAAGTGTTTTCCACCTAAGGATTGGAGAGAGGCGGTGGAGAGGGCCACTCTCCGAATCGAACAGGCGCGACCCAAACCAGCGGGTAGGGCACAACCAGCGGTATTTGCGATGGAGAACCCGAAGTTGAATGGCCAGCCATCAAAGGAAGTACCGAACCCTCGAACTAGATGTTACCGTTGCCGGCAAACAGGCCACCTGGCCAGAGAGTGTCGGAACCGCGGAGAGCCAGCTCGACAGACCTCGTCTTTTGGAAGGGGCAATACCAGCCAGACCGATAGGGCATGTTATGTCTGTGGAGATAACAAACATTTTGCCCGTGGCTGTCCGAGGCGAGTGAGGGTAACCAAGGTATGTCAGTGCGGCGTAACGCCCGAACAAGAGAAACACCACCCAACCTCAGAGGGTTTCGCCCTTGCCCCGGAGGCGGAACAGGTTACGGAGACGGGGCCTCAATCCCTATACTAATTCCTCATGTTAGCAAATCCAGACCAAAGGGCTTATCGATAACCGTAGAATTGCCCGATGGTCGGCGGGAGCTACTGGTAGACACCGGCGCGGAGGTATCCATTTTGCGGCGCCCTGTCCCAGGGATTCCCATTCAAACATCAGAAATAAAACCTCGTGGGGTCACTGGCACCTTGATGGAGGTCACTGGAGAGCAAGTCATTACCTGCAAATTGGGGAGCCTGCAGGTCACGCACCCCTTTCTGATTGCGGGGGTAGCCAGTAATATGGACGGCCTTATTGGCTGGGATCTTTTGGAGAAGCTTGGGGTAGTTGTCAATACCCGGAAACGATCCCTAACTGTAGATCCGGAATTACACGTGCGTTTTGTGGGAGAGAATGAAACCACACCAGACCACACCCAATGTTCCATCACAACGCCTGGGGACAGAGAAAGAATTAACCGCCAGGTCGAGCGGTCAGAGAAGATGAAGAACCCTCAAGGAAAACCCCGGCCGGAAGGGGCGCATGTACATAATAGGGAGAGGAAAGAGAGTAACACTATCCAAGAGGGTGTAGTAGTTCCCAGACAGAAAAGTTATCTCATCAAGGCTGATACCAAATGGGACGTTCCAGCCTATAGCGAGAGTATTATCACCGCCAGAGTGGATTCCGGGTGTACAGGGGAACTTCTTGTGGAACCAAGTGTGCAGCCACAACCGGGGCTACGGGTAGCGCGTAGCGTAAACCTCGTCGATGGCTCGAGCACTTGGGTTAGGGTGGTCAATCTCACGGCGGCTACTATCCATATTGATCGCGGGCAGGAGTTAGCTAAGGCTGCGAGCGTAGAAGAGGGGACACCAATTGTGAGAGCCAGGGAGACCATGAACACATCAAGCGGGAAGCTGCTCCCGCCTGAGGTGGAAGCCAAATTGCAACACCTTGATCAAAACCACCAGCGAATGATATGGGAGGTTCTGGCCAAACATAGCTCGGTGTTTGAGGAGCCGGACGGAAAGGGTTGCTCATTGCCTGTTCGCCACCGCATTGAGACCGGCGACGCTAGGCCGGTAGTCAAGCGTCCTTACAGAGTCCCACATTGCCACAAGGAAGTGATAGCAAACCACATCAAAGATATGCTAGAGCAGGGAGTTATCAAACCTTCCACGAGCCCATGGCAAGCCCCTGTAGTGCTCGTGCCGAAGAAATGCGAAGGAAGTGAACGGAAGTGGCGTTTTTGCACCGATTTTCGGGGTCTGAATGCCGTAACCAAGACGGATTCATACCCACTCCCCTTGATCACGGAGACTCTGGAGAACCTAGGCCCCTGTAAATTTTTCACCACCCTAGATTTGGCCAGCGGGTACCACCAAGTCCCCATTGCGCCGGAGGATCAGGAGAAAACCGCGTTTACAACGGAAGGCGGACATTACGAGTATAAGAGGTTGGCCTTTGGCTTGGTTAACGCCCCTGCGACCTTTCAGAGACTCATGGATCAACTCCTCGCAAAGATCAAGGGCACTGAGTGCTTAGTATATCTAGATGATGTCATCGTGTTTGGGGCTACAGCGGAAGAACACTGCCTAAGACTAGACCACGTCCTCTCACTGCTAGCAGAAGCCAACCTAAAGGTGCGGCTGGAAAAGTGCCGGTTCGCCCAGAGTGAGGTGCGGTATTTAGGACATATAGTCACCGGTGAAGGCGTAAAAACCGACCCAGAAAAGATCAGGGCAATTCGGGAGTACCCGGTTCCATCGAATGTTAGGGAACTCCGGGGATTCTTAGGACTCGCCGGGTACTACCGCCGGTTCATCCCATCCTTTGCCGAGATCGCTAGCCCCTTAACAAGATTGGTACGAAAAGGGCTGCAATACGATTGGGGGCCGGCGCAGCAGCGAGCGTTTGAGCAGTTGAAGGGTGAACTCTGCTCTAGCTCCGTCCTGGCTTACCCCGATTTCAGTGAACCCTTCATCCTAGCCACCGACGCGTCGGGAACAGCCTTAGGAGCGGTGCTTTCCCAGATGAGAAACGGGTCCGAACGCCCCATCGCCTTCGCAAGTCGGCAACTAAATCAGGCCGAGCGGAACTACGCCACTACGGAGAGAGAACTTTTAGCAGTGGTTTGGGCGACCAAACTCTTTCGGTGCTATTTACTGGGGCGGAGATTCAAGCTGGTAACCGATCACAATTCCCTACGTTGGATGCTCAGCATGCAGGATCCATCCTCACGATTGACCCGTTGGGCCTTGCGGCTAGCTGAGTTCGAGTACGATGTAGAACATAAGCCAGGCCGAAGACACACGAATGCCGATGCCCTCAGTCGCGGTGTGGCTCTGGTTACTGAACCGGCTAACCCGACACCGGAGGAGCCTGAGAGTAGAGACCAACTTCCGGCGACCCCGCGCCAACCCTTACCGGATCGGCTGACAGTGGCGAGGGAACAGGTGGACGATCCGTGGTGCCAAGAGTTGAGGCGCAAACCTCCACCTGAGTTGCACCTGGACCCCGACGGGGTCATGTTCTGGAACACCAAACCCATGGGTAAGAGAGTGATAGTGCCAGCCGCACTGAGGGCGGCTGTGTTGCAACATGGGCACGACGCCGTGTGGGCGGGGCATCCTGGGGCCGAGCGAACTATTGCCCGACTGCAAGGCCATTTCTATTGGCCCAGCCTGCGTCAGGACGCAGTGGAGTACGTCAGACAGTGCACATCGTGTTTGGAAAGAAAGACCCCGGCCAATCTCCGAGTCCCGTTGGGCGAGCCATATCAGGCCCAGCGCCCGTTTGAACAAGTCTCCATGGATATTGTGGGGCCTTTACCCTCTACCTCCGATGGGTATAAGTACATCCTCACCTTTATTGACCATCTCAGCAGGTTTGCGGAAGCCATCCCATTAAAGGAAATCACTGCGGAGGCGACGGCGCGAGCATTGGTGGAATCGATCATCCTGAGGTATGGTACCCCAAATAGATTATTAACCGATCAAGGGCGAAACTTTGTTTCAGATCTTTTTAAATCCGTGTGTCGATTTTTGGGTATACAAAAATTACAAACCACCGCCTATCATCCGGAGTGCAACGGTATGGTGGAGCGTCTACACCGAACTCTAATGGACTCGATGTCGCACTTCGTGCAGAGGGATGGAAGAGATTGGGATAGGTGGCTGCCCTATGTTGTTGCGGCGTACAGGTCCACTGCGCATTCGTCCACCGGGTTCACGCCCAACTACCTTATTTATGGTAGAGAGCTATCACTTCCCGCGGAGGAAGAGCTCCAAGCATGGCATCCGGTTTCGGAGGTAGAATATAATCTCCAGAAGTTGAGGGAGAGGATACGGGAGTCACAGAAGGAGGCTTTTCGCCGAGCTGCGTCGAGCCGTGAAAAAAGAACCCAGGTGCACGACAAGGGGAAAGTAATGCGAAAATTCATTGTGGGGGATCGTGTCTATCTGTACACCCCTATGGTCCCTGCCGGTCATTCTAAGAAATTTCATCGCCCCTGGTCAGGGCCATATATAGGCAGACAGGTTCATCCCCCTGTAAATTACGTCATCGAAAAGGGTCGAGGAGAGCTGGTCACGGTGCATGTAAACCGCTTAAAGCCCGCGTCTGGAAAGGAAAATCCCGGAACCCAAGAAGAAGAGGAAGGGGGAGACCAGCAGTTGCCCTCTTACGGAAATCAGGAGGCACTATTGGAAGAGGACCACTATTGGTGGCCTTCGTGGGTAGACGACGAACGGACCTCCCCAATGCCCAGGAGACGCCCCGAAACCCCTGCTAGGAACGTCGACCAACAGCCGACGAGCGGGAGCTCGGAAGTAGCCGTAGGCGATAGGGAGGATCGTAATGCTGTTGGGGAAAAAGAGGAGACCATCAGTTTTTATAGGGAAGAGTCTCCCCCATTTGTCGACAACCCCAAAGACCCAACCTGGGCACCAGGTACCCCCGTCGCGATAGAACCACGTCAGCACCCTATGGTTCTGCGCCCGAGACCGCGACGAGTAACAGTGGGTGAGCCGAACCCCCCTGTGCAAAGAGCCGAATCTCCGGAACTAACCGGGCGGAGGGAAGGCGGTTGTCCCAGTACGTGATCCTGCCCTACTAAATGAAATCAGATGAACGGGAAGCTGTGAATGGAGAGGGGGTTAACACCAGACAAAACCACATTCCTAACAGTCACACTGTTTCAGGGAGCGTGCTTGCGGCTCATTGGAGGCAGGGAATGGTATTCCTACCCAAGACGGAAGTATTACTCTCGGGCGACTATTGGCAGGTGGTGGTGGAACTAAATATTACCTGTATGGACCGGTCCATTTCTGAGTTGCGCCGGGTGACACTACGAGTCAAGCAGGAGCTAAAGGAGGCAGTCCACCAAACGCCGGAATGGAAGAGCGGGTTGGAGGAAGTAGATCGTATTCTGGAACTAGAAAATGAAATGACTGAAGTCAGTGCCGCCCTAATGGGGATGCTACCACATGCCCGCAGTAAACGGGGCCTCATAAATGCCGGGGGAAAGGTGCTGAAGGTATTGTTTGGTACGCCCGATTCGGAGGACTTAGAAAACATTCAGACCAGGCTGACGAGACTAGAGGGAATTAGCGCGGAGGTTTTGCACGTCGAAGAGGCCCACCTCTCGGTGACGCGACGATTAGGGCGACAGATGGAAACAACCAATCAACGATTGAATGAACTCGTGGGGAAAATCTACCAAAAAGTAGAAGATAGGAGACGAACATTAGAACGACTGGAAACACAGTACTCTGCCCTAGATAGCCTTGTACACCTATCCTTAAACATCTCCACTACCTTACGTCACTTAGAACTTACTGCTTTGAAAGCCATATTGGACCTCCAAAATCTTCATAGAGACTTAATTGCCTTGGCCTCGGGAAAAGTTGGGTCCTCCTTGATCTCGCCAGTAGAATTGGGAAATATTTTGCGTAAGGCTAGGGATGCTTTGCCAGATGATGTGGAGTTGCTTTCAGGAGTTGGCCCAGCGGACATGCACATCTATTATGCACTGGCCGAAGCCCATGCCGTTTCCACTGCTGAACTCATCCGAGGGATGTTGAGATTTCCGCTGGCGAGTCGTAGACGACAAATGGAGTTATATCAAGTTCGACCGCTACCGGTCCAGGACCAAGCCACCGGCTTGTTTGTGGTCATCCAACCGGCGGCCGAATATCTTCTAGTTAGCCGGGACAGAGAGTACTACGCAGAAGTCGGACAGGACCAGCTAAGAGATTGCCGAGAAGGTGCCCTCTGGGTGTGTCCGATTCGTTTTCCGCTGACCCAGCGGTATGAGGCAACCTGTACAAGCAGCCTTTTTTACGAAGAACACTCAACCGTGCTAGAAAAGTGCCATCCTACAGTGCTGACTACACCGCATGCACCGGTGTGGTATTGGGATGCCAGCAATGCATCCTGGATCTTTAGCTTGGCGAAACCCACTAAACTCATTTCCCAATGCTCAGAGCCTGCTGGGATGCAAGTAACCGAGAGGACCATAAGTGGAGTAGGACAAGTTGCAGCGTCCAAGGGCTGCACCCTCCTGGCTGAGAGGAGTATGCTATTGTCTAACAATCAGGAACGCCTGAGTGTAAATATCGAAAAGCGGATAGCCGTGTGGACTCCGCGGGGCCCTCTGATACGAGTGGGCAGGTTGATACCTGACCCTAAAGCGGCAATAAATCAAATAGTGGATGCCCTCACCTTGGGGGGAGACAGCAAGCTGGGAAATTTCGACGCCATGGAGGTGCCTCTAGAGGTACTTCAACAGCGTATACGGCAGGCGGAGTCATGGTCTCAGCAAGACAGCTGGACGGTGAGCCTTCTGGGAGGTGCTGGACTATTGCTACTATTGGTCGCCGGCGTAGCTCTTGCCTGGTGGAAGTATACCCAGCGAGGAAAGAGTCGCCCTGCAGCGGCGGAAGATCCTAGCCAACCGGAGAGCAGCCAGGGGAGGGAGCCTATCGAGATCCACCAGCTTGATGCTCGCGAGAGAGCGTACCTGGCAAGAGGTACCCGGGAGCCAGCTGCCCATCAGTGTAGGGGTTAATGAGAGTGTAGGGGGAGTGCTAGATAAGGTAAGAGAAGTTGGATCAAGACGAGATACCAACTTCTTTAATTCGGGGGGTGATTTGTAACCAAATAAATATAAAACGTAATATTTGAACGTAATTAAGTGTAGAATATAGATTTGAATTAAATGTAGAGTAGCAAAGGCCGTGTCAGAGATGTTACAGAGATTGCTGACTCGGGAATCCTCCCCTCTTTGGAGTGAATTCCTATTGTCATGAGATTACAATAACAACTCGAAGGAAGTCAGTCTGTGGTTGTGTGCAAAGAATGAAACCTGGCTTATGGCTGTGTGCTTGGGCGTTAGGTGAGTCAGCTTCTCCATAGTAACTCTGGCAAGGCATGAGAATTTATTATTTAATAATTGAATTTATTATATTTTGTTTGTTTTGGCATAGGATGATTAGTATTAACATTTTGGCTTAGAATTTGATTAGTAATTGTAACTTAAGTTTGATATTAGCTTGTAAGGTAATAGTATTAATTTTTAAAGGGTATTAGTTTTTTTAATAGTACTAAATTTTTGTAAGGTTCATTATTAAAAGTATAATTTGTACAGACAACTTTCATTCAATAAGTACATTATTTTCTGAAACCAAGGCTTGTCTATATGAGTTCCCGTCAATCCCCTCCCAACACGCCCGCCTCGTTACAATAGAAATACTTATTACGTCCACATTTAAAATCTGTTTTCAAAAAAATCTTATCTGGGATTTTTATCCGTCATAGCATGCATATTAATGTGGTTTCTGCCAGGTTTCGGATACTGAATAAGTGTAATGCGTGACAAAAACATAAAGTTGAAGTCAACTCTCTACACGAATTGATAGCCTTAGTCTGACGATGGAAGAGAATCCGAAACCAGAAACAACATTCGTATGCGCACTATGACGGGTATAATCCCACATGTTATCCAGCATTGTGGAGCCATCCTTAGATTTAACAAAAAAAATATTACATTCAAATTTACCTTTAAGCAACTCAAAGAATTAACAGAATAGATGAAGTCTTCATTCATGCAACCAATTAAGAAAACTCGAATTAAGGTACATAATGCAATCTGTATGCTCTAGGCGCAGTTGTATAGCATAATTTAAACATTATTTTCACATTAACATCAAGAAGTTGCAATAGTTTTTTGTTGTTATTAAAAGTCGTAAAAATGTAATGATTTCTGTAGATATTCATTGAAATCTGAACATTATTTGTAATAAAGTGCAAAAACAACAATCCTTATTGAAAAAACAATGGAAATCCAATTTTAAACGCTGGGATTGGAAATAAATTGAATTAGTTGAACCAAAAGGTTTAGATTTTAAGTGAAAAAGGATTGCCAGGTTTAAATGATATTATAAAAATGTAAGTTATTTCATCTCCCGAAATATCATTGACTGTACACTCCTTTTGTAAAAGTAAATCTAAAAAGATATCATCAGAAGGAAGGTGTGGTTCTGTTAGAGGTAATATTGCACCCCTGACGACGTTACACTCTCTAGATACTGGTTGTGTTGCTAACACTACGTAATCCTCACTCACTGTAGTTGCTACGTGAGGCGAATATATTCAGAGACAGGAAGCAAAGGGAGGTACAACTTTTAGAGAATAGAAGAGACATGAACCTTTGGACAGTCTACAAAAGAGTATATTCTCTAGTGCCAGTTGTAATGTTATATGTATACTTATATTATGTGCCCTTTAAAACCATCTGACCTAATCAGTCAGTTCTAAATAACAAAAAGTCTGTTTTGTAAATTAAACTACCATTTCTAATTTTGCCCTTTTTAGAAGTCGTAAAAAATACATTTATTTGGCAGCTAATGATATATAATTGTATTTAGCTTAATGATAATAATGTATAATTGTATTTCATGGAATATTTTTATTAATAATAATAATAATAATAATAATAATAAAATAACAACTATATTTTCATATACATTCATTAATGTACAATGTCAACAAAAAAACATGTTAGTAATTTAAAACAAATACTGTTTTCCTCAATGTTATTATTTATTAATATTTTGTTAATTTATTGTTTCTGTACTTTTTCTGGAAGTTAGTGGAAAAGTCTGTATAGTGTAACCGTTTATATTCTTGATCAATCAAATAAAGGGAACTGCGTTAACTATAAGGCTTCGCTGTTGTTGGCGAATGTTCCTTTTGGCATACATTAAGCAGCTAGAGACAAAAAGGGCCGGCACTGTCACTGAAGTCTTGAAAAACTGGTCTGCAACACGTCATTTGTAAAGTTCACTTTTACCACTTTGTTTTGCAGTCGCAGGATCATCTTCGCCTCATTAGGAGAACCCGATTATATAATTCCATATTTCTTGACATTAGGGAACAATTCTTGGTAAACCATTTTTAATTGTTCAAGGCTGAATACTTCCTTTAATTTTCCAATAAGAAAAACACTAATTAACCTTTCCAAAAGGCGCTGAAACATCTAGCTTATTATTCAAAGTCATGCCCAGAAATTTAACTTTGCTATCCACAGAATCCGAGATATGGCATAGCATCGATTCGATTTTTTTCCTCATTTACAATTAATCCATTTTCCGTAAATCAATCTACTGCTTTTCAGTCTGAAAATTATTGTTATGGTCACACAGGAAGAGGTTAGATTTTAGGTTGTTGTAGGGGATTATTGCACTGCGACCTGAATGATCTCTTGCGCCCCCGGAGCCTTTTCAATGCCCTGCCGGCTTCCAAACAGTGTTCTCTAGCTACAGACAACACTGCTCATAACCGGACAGTGAGTCATAGATGCTCCTAGGAATAGAAAATCTAAGGGCAGCATGCTGGCCTAGAACCCGAAACCACCGCGTTGCTAGTTAAGCGCGCTACCACTGAGCTAATCCCGTCCTTCTCCCTTGGCTTACGCCAATTAACTAGGGACGGAGACCCTTAGATTGTGTACTGTGTTTGTCCTTGTCTGTAAAGTGTAGAGTGTATGTAGTTTAAGTGTATCGAGTACTGTTCTGTCGAAGTGCATGGAATACTGAGTTGTGGTAACCCGTGGGGTTGCTACTCCCCAAGTAACTGCATGCAACAGATACCCCTCTCAGGCTCAGGTCAGGGTTACCCAAGACTCTTCGATTCCAAGTGAATTCTCATTGCTCGGACTACCGATCGTAAGATTTTTAAGAGTACCTCTCTTCATCTAATTATAATGTGGGCTCTGCTATTAGATATTACCGAAAATCTTTCAGCACTTTTTATATAATTTTTATTTCATTAACTGTTGTAGTAAAAACATAATATTAGTAAAAAATAAACAATAGTTATGTTTGGCTGTTGTTAATTGAACTAGCTAAAATATTAGATGGCTGGGGCCGGCTATTATGCAGTTCCTGAAGAAGGACCCCAAAGGTGTCCTAAACATCAAATGACCCCTTTTAAAAATAAAAAGTAGGCATTATCTTTGGCCCCAGCCATCTAATATTTTGCTTGTTTAAATCCTTTTAAAACTCTCCTTCAGATCTCATACTCTGTGTTTGAAGTGGATATAGTATTTATGAGATTAATTTAGTCCAGAAAATAGTAGCAACAACATTAAACCATTACCAGTCGGATATCTGTGATTTTATCCGTCGCAGCATGCTTCAATGTTTTGGTTCTGACTGGTTTCGGATTTTCACCAATCGTCAGAGTAAGGTTTACAATCAATCGTATAAGAGATGGCTTTATATCACATAGTATATTATATCATATTTATGTCCTCCGCATTATTTCTGACTGGTGCTCTAGTAATGGCATGGAGCTAAATGTTAAAAATTGCCAAGTCATTTCTTTTTATCGCAAAAAGACTTTTATATCATATCAGTACCTCATTGATGGCAAACCATTGGAGAGGACTCGTAACGTGAAGGATTTAGGAGTTACTCTGAGTCATGACCTCTCTTTCACAAAACAGTTTGAATATGTTTGTAGGAAAGCATCGAGAGCACTGGGTTTTGTATTAAGGCACACTCGTGATCTTAGAGATCCCAAAGCGGTGCTAACTGCGTACAATGCATACGTTAGAAGCCTTCTTGAGTACGCGTCATTGATTTGGTGTCCTTACACCAAGAAGGATATAGTCAGACTGGAAGCAATACAAAACCGTTTCATCAGGACTTTTAAGAAAAGGTTACCCAGCGGTGCTACTCATTTATGCTCTTTAGAGTCTAGTAGACGATATGCTGGTCTTTTATTCTTGAAGAAGCTCTTGAATGGCGAAATTGATTGCATGGAGCTACTTGCTGCCATTCCTTTTCATGTACCACCTCGCTGCTTGCGCAGTACTTCGCATTTCGTGGTCCCTGCCGTTAAGACTACTGCGCTGTTCAACGCTGACGTCATTTGTAGAATATGCAGGTCATGGAATGAGTATATTCCTGGTGATGTGGGTTTTCAAATGGCATCTGGACTTTTCAAAAAAACATTTTTGCATTACTTGAAGATTAAATTGTTAAATGAGCATGTATTATTTTACTATTATTATTTTATGTATCACTGTATGTATCAAATGTAATGACTTCAACCATAAGGCTTACGCCGTTTGTTGATAAAAATATAATAAATAAAAAAATAAATAAATAAATATATTATATCATATTATATAATATTATATTTATATTATGTTTATATCGCAAACGACAAAGGCTGATTATATCCCGAGCACCAGAGTAATGGCCAATGACACTGAAGTATAATTTCTTAATTTTTTTTTTAATAAAAAATTAATTTTTTTCAATAGTCATTAAAATAAGTATCGTTAACATAATATAATATAACTTTAAGTTTATAACCTTCTTCATATCATTAGAAACTAAACTTTAGTTCTCTTTATGGGTTTTATAATAGTTTTACTATTACAGCAAGTATCTATATTTAATACATGTATAAAGTGTCTCTGCAACTATTATTCAATAATAATTGACTTGTGTACAGTTAACACTGACTTTAGTATACGTATAAAGCTGCTACTTTACTCATTAGTCTAATTCATAATTTTACCTAAGAACTGAGAGTTATCTAATTGTTAATGACAGTAAATCGAATGACTGCGAGTTTTGCAATGTTCTTTGTGAAGATAACAGCAACATGAGGAAGTTTAGGAACCTTGTTGTTTAGTAAGAGTTATTTAATTGTTTCTATTCCTAAATACTAAGTAATCTGCCTGAGTAGATAAAATTCTTAAGCTAGAACTTACTTCAAATCCTACACCATACATAAAGCTAGAGTACAATATCATAAATATTTAATTAAAACTGTTCATCATTTAATATAGAATTCGGAGGAAAATTAATATAGTGAGTGTAATAATTTCCAGGCTACATATGGGAAAACGCGCACATAACCACCACTTTTATACTTTTACTGATTTCATATTATATAACTTATTTCCTCTTTTCCCCTCCGCCTCTAACTCACACTTTTGATATATATATATATATATATATATATACACATATATATCAAATACAATATTTACTACACGTACTTACCCTACGTATCTTTCTGATTACTTCATCAACAGTTTCTCAGCGCTAAACCTTCTTAACGTTCTGCTTTATAGTAACCCCTCCCCACAAAACAGCGCCACTTTTAACTTACTCATTCCATCACAATGCAATGATATTACCACTTTTCCTTTTTGATATAGGTCAGGTATTGTAACAGATATCATTTACTACGTGCCTTGTTTTATAAAATACTTATAAAGCACACACACACACATATATATATCATATTATGTTCCTTCATGTATTCCTTTTGTATATAAATATATAATATATTTTTTTATATATGTAATACATACACGGATTGGATAACGAAAACTCAAAACTCAACGCATCTATTTATTCATATATTTGAAAAGAAAAGAATTTTTTTTATTTTATATTAACTTTCTTGTTATATATAAATTCAAAAACTGGTCAATAAAGTAGGTTGCAGTTATGGCGCTCCAGCGTTTGGTAAAAATACTTGCTTTGTTCCTTTCTTCCAGTTTTTATACTTACAATCTTTTAATGATCATTCATTTAAAATGCATATCGATATACTGTAAAATCCATGTTTTCATATTACGACTTGATGTTATATGCTGCAGGCATATTTTTTTTTTGCATTCTTAAAAGTAAAGAATCTTTTCTTATAAGAAATTTCCCTCTTAAATGAAAGAAATTTAGATTTTCTACTTGTGTTTTTTTTGTTTGCCTCCTTAATGTACCAATATTTAGGAGGAATTTATTATTTCTACTTGCTGCACATACTAACTAATATTACATTTAATAAATTTATATTAATTTTTCAATCATTGAAAATTATTACTTTGATATATGAAAAAAACAATTTTATTAAGAATCACAACGAATTTGAATTTGAATAGAATTAAAATATGTAAATAGAACGAAATAAATTATATTTATATTGCTACACTATGTTCTTTGATATTATCATCCTATTCCCTTTTATGGGCCTAGACTCGCCTTTCAGCCTATCATGGCGAATAAAAGATTTCGTAATCTTTTCAGTAATATACAATCAAACAGGAAGTGTTCAATGAATTTAACAGATAGTATGTTAGATTTTCAATGTGGATTGTCAGTGATTTTAAATCTATATAAATAATGCATATTTGGTCCGTATTCTAACAATAGATGCGTTGTATAAGGTAATAAATCCTTAAACATGGTAAACATGGAAAGAATAGTATTATCTGATGTCCTTTTTCTGATTGCTGCCAACTAAGATTCCATTTTTCTAATCCTGCCGGCAAAAGTAGCCCGTTTTATGCATGGCTTTTGACAGTTAAGTATATGAGAGTTCTGATTGTTGGTCCTGGGATGCTTCTTTAGCTAAGTAATCCGCTAATTCATTACCTTCCATTCCGTCATAGGATTTAAACGAGTCGAAGGTAATATCAATGTCCATTTTCACTCAGACGAGATGTTTCTGTGCTGATACTTTCAGCCAGTCTCTCGTGATCGCCGATTGTTATTGATGATTCCTTGAGAAATCAGGCTGCCATGTAGGCTTACAATCTATACACGTCCTCTTTATAAGTTTCCTCCTACCAATCGAATCAGTTTAGAGCTACCAATAATTTTGCTTTGTTTTTGGAAAAAATTTTATGTACCGAAATTTAGCGGATTTGATTTCTCTACTGTTACCACTTCCTGTCTTCTTTTTTACTTCCGTCGGTGTAGATTGTCAAAAAATAATTATCTTTCAATACAACGTTATCAATCAATCATTCAACTTTGCTTACTTTATCATGGTTAAAATATGATTTAATAATGTTCATACGTTTGATCACAAAATGACTTAATGAGAAAAAAGTAAGCCATTTCTCTTACTAGAGACAAATAACGGATCTAAGGAATCTGACTTTCTTCTAAGTACTTAATTGATTAATTGAATCATTTTGGTTTCTTGCGCTTAATTACATGGAAGCAAACCAAACAGATTTTCATATAAAAATTGCAATAAGGATAAAAAAATGAATGAACAAAGGTATACTGTAAAGGTGTACTTTAAAAAAAATATGTTCAATTATTTTTAACAGTTTTACAACTATAAATTTTAATTAAAAATTAATATAATGTGAATTATATCACAAAGATATTCTGAAATATAAATATTAAAACAAGTAGTGTTTCGGGTTTGGGAGCACAGACAAAAGATACTCTTCATTGTAATTATTATGTAATTTATGTCAGTTTCTATTCTATATTCCTTGTACATAGAAGTGAAAGGAATATTCCTTGTATACTAAGAAGTTGGGACCATAAATGAGCGCGGGGCCTGACGCGGCAGTTGTGTCTCACATGTTTGCCTTAAGCAGACCCCTGTTTCTTTGTCTCACCACCTTCGAGGACCACAAATACGTATAACAAAAAATTTCAATCTTTTATTTTTTTATTTTTGAATGAAACTTTTCTTCACACTTTTTGTTGTTATTTGAAATTTTATTTTTAGTGAATATGAAAAAAAAAAATATATTCTATAATCAATTATCGATTTCGATGGATGAGACGACGACGATAAAGTTTACTATAATGTTATTTCTATATTATTGATTCATGATTCAAACAAAAGGTCCCATAAAATATTTTTCGTAAAAAGTCCCATTTTTTATTATTATATATTTTTTTATTGTTATAATTTTTCATTAGAACTTTCTAGTGATTATTAGAATCCTTCCAGAGATCAAGAGAGTGTGAATGAACTGATTTTGCTTTGTGCAATTGTCTGGTGTCACATTGTTTACATAGCCAGCTTGATGGTGGACGCACAACCAAAACCAAAATATTATGGAAAATATTGCAGAAAAAAAACTCTGATTCATTTCTAGAATTGTGAACCCAATTTTTCTATTCAATTTAGAAATATTTTTGTACCCAATATATGAAGTAAATAACTCATTCCCAAGAAAAATCTCGAATGGAATATTGAGTTGTAATAGGAGCCACAGTGATCGATAGTTCTCGATCTATCTGAACCTTTGACAATGATGGAGTACAACCTTTACACATGAGGAGATGTGAACGTGTTCCTTCCTACATTGAACTGAAACCACTAGCAAACTAAATTTCCTCTATCTCTCACTCTAAAACTCTTTTTCTGTTGTTGTTTTTTTTTATTTTTTACTTTTTAAAACTCTTTCTATTTTTCGTGATTAATTATAGAATGGAGGCGAAAAAAAAAATGTATTAAATTAGGAGGTCTTACTTTTTGTTTAAAGGATTATTCTGCTAGACACTACTAGAGCTTTTTAGCCTAGCTGGGTAAAAAACACCAAGCTTTCTTATTATTCTAATAATTATTCTAATAATTGCAATTTTTCATTAATGATTTGACCCAGAAGATTGCTTTAGACTGATATATATATATATGATATATATATTATAAGTATATAAGTTTTTCTCTGAGAAGACAGTAATTTCCGAATAAGAAATGAAACAAATTTTTAATGCTTTACGCCACTCTTTGCAAATTATTGTGGAATACATATTCAATAGATTTCTACTAGTTTTTATTGAAATCATTTTGATTTTGTAATAATATAAGTGTAATGCCATGGAAAGTCATACCAATGTCAAAGTGGTTCCAGCCAGCTGCTATCTTAACAAAGGATGGCAGTAATAAAAGAACAATTTATAACCAGCGACCTAGCAGGCCGCTGTCTTCAAAACAATGCCGGCCAAACAAACAACAAAGCCCTTTTCAATACTTTACATCAAGGCAAGCACCGATAAGGTTGGCCACTGACCTAAATAAGGCCAGCAAACTACGAAGGTCGCACAAGGTCGCACACTAGGACAGATGTCTTGGTGTGAGTGTGGCCAACACTAACTCTGTCATATACAACGAGAGGATCATTATATCATACACGACGATACGAGCACGTCCATATACACGAGCAGCAGTTTACGCGACTATACACAGTTTCATTTAAACTTATCTTTTAGTAGTGCATCTTAGTTCGTTATTTTATCATTCTAATTTATTACTTATTTATCTTCTATTTATTCCTAAGTATTTTGCTAGTTATTAGTTACCATTTATACGTTAAAATTATTGTTAAAATACAGTTTATTTTTATAAAATCCGTATTAATAATTCGATGCACTAACTTCCCAAAATCTCTCAACTAACTTCCGCCCTCGTCAAGACATCTACTACATCAGGAATCACATCAAACGATTCCATTACATAAGGAAATAGTTCATAATTTCCTAGTTTTTATTTCCAATGATTATTTTGTGTGTAAGGGGGTTGGATAGGAGGAAAAATAAACGTTATGAAATAGGGTAAACATGGTGAAAAACTTGAAGGATGTGATGACATATCATTCATAAAATAATTGAAATGGCTTTAAGATCAGCAAGATAACGCTTCCATATATAACTATTTCTACGCTAGGTCAGTCAGGTCGTAACAATATCAGCCCGCTTTCCAGCCACAAGGGATTCATACTCAAAAAGTCAATGACGAATCCAATTAGTTCATATTACCTTCCGAAACACTATCATATCAAGCACCACCGCTCGCCCTCGTCTATCTTTTTTATAATTCTATCTTTACATTAATTTGGCTATAAACTGAAAAACCATGTAACATAATGGCAACCAGGAAGCACAGAATTTCTCTTCATTCAAAATTGAATATCTTAGCGAATATTCAACAGATTTTGCTCGTTCAACAACCATTTTTTTTATGAAAACAATTAAATCTAGTTTATGAATTCGTAAAAAAAAAGCAAAACAGAAAAGTGGTCCTATTTAATAAGAAAGTTGGTTTCGAAATCTCTAATTTCTGGAGTTTTGAAAAAATAATTGGACACACGTTTGGAATTCTGGAAAAAATTTGTAGGAGACCATTTGGAATGTTTCTATCGGCCGTACTTTCTAAGACAACAAGTGGTTGATTAAAATTGTGATAATAAATATAATTGGACTTTTTTAGTAAGAGGGCAGACAGAGAGACTTATTTTGTTTGTGACCGAAAGAAAACAGATAGCTGTGCTTCTTGTAAAGTTTTGCCGTCCGGGGTCCATGCTAATCTCATAGTTATAAAGGAATCACTTTTATAAAAAACATTTACCCGGAAAAATTGGTTTTAATGGAGTAGTGAGGAAACTGCACGTTAAATTTTATGTTTTTTTTTTTTTTGTAATTTAAGGCGTCAACATCTATGGGCATTGGCGCCCGAGCCTTCTCAGTGTCACTGCCAGCCTCCGGACAATGTTCTCTCGCTACAGACAGCACTGTCCATCATCGGACAGTAAGCTGCAGAGGCTCCTAGAAAAAAAAAAATCTAAAGGCAGCACAGCTGGACTCGAACCCGGGACCTTTGCGTGGGAGTCCTTTACGCTAATCACTTAGCTATTCCCTTTCCTAAATTTCAAGTTTCATGAAGAAAATGTAGTGGAAGGACGAAATAAAAAAATAATAGTTTTGAAGAAATACTTAAGAATATTTTATAGCAACCAAAATCTAACTTTTTTTAATATTTCAAATGTATCTTAGTGCAGGGGTAGAGCCAGGTATATTAAATCTGGTCATTGCTATTAAGAAAACAAAGGCATAAAAATCCGTTAATATAATACAATGCGACTTGGCCAACTGCTTTGTTAGAGAGCATTCCTTAGACAGGCTAACATTAGCTTTCAAAGAGTAAAGAGTACACAGTCTAAACTCAGCCTTCAATCAACTAAGTCGTAATTCTGCTTCCAAAGCCAGAACACTTCAGGAATCGCTCTCTTAGTATCAGTGCCAGTTTCACAATATATTAAAATAAGTTTATAATATCAAATAACTTGTAGTTATTATTTTAACAATATATTTATTATATAAAACAGTGGTGACTTCTTAATTACTCTTAATACTTCTATAAACATACTTACAAGCCTTTATACAAGCCCGCTCGTGCTACACAACCAACTACACATCATCACATTACAAAAATTTTCTTTTATATTTTTATTATCTGCAATAAGAGAAAGGCGTATGATATTTTTACTTTCTCTTACTCCTAGTAAATCGCACAATCACAGACTGCTACAACTATTGAGAAGAATAGAGAACACTTAGGAGTAGAATAGAAAATAGTCATTGTACTTTTAGGATGTATTACTTGAAAAATTCTGATCAACTAATTTTGTTATATCTTCAAAATGAGTGAAACAAACAGTTGTTTTCCAAAGTACAGTCAATTATAATTACTCCTTTCCTGATCTCTTTGAAAATCTCAAATTCATTTGGGACTCTAATGGTCATTCATCAATTTATCTCGAAATCTAGTCCATTGTATACTCTATATAACGAAATGAAAATGGTGCCTTCAATCAACATCATCGTGATGGACATCTAACAAGGGAATGGAATTAACATAGATTAATACGCACCTATCGCACCGTTTGTAATTTGAGTTGCATCCGAACTATTATGGTTTGTGTGTAATGGATATGTCTGAACTTTGTAATGACACTTGAAACGCTATTGTCTTGTATGAGGATAATATTTCAATTTATCTATCGTATTGTCAGATTCCATCTTAGTGTCGTCACTATCCCAACTTTCCTCATGAAGCTCCAAACTATCTTTCATTAGATCCCACATTAAAAATAAAACTGGCATATTTTGCCTCCTATTATCATCTCAAGTCCAAAAACAAATGTCACCAAAAAGCCTTTGCTATTCAAAAAAAAATCTGGTGTGAAACACTCATACAACTTTCACTTACAGACAGACTTATAAATGACAAATTCTCTTCAAACTTATAATTTTTAAAAAAGGATTATTTTCTTTTTAAATTTTAAATTATTGGAAGGTAATGACTTATCTTAACGAAAGCATAACATCCCGCTTTCCCATTACAACTTTAAATGAACTTTCTAGGAATGTTCATGAAAGTGATCTACCTCTGTATTCATAGTTAGTACTATAACAAATTTAATGAAATCAGTCGGTGTTTTTATGGAAAAAAAATCGCAAAAACCTGGAAAAATTATTCATTAAAAATGCACACCGATTTTCTTTAAACTCGGAATTTTTGTAACATATTTAATTCTAATTAATATTATTTACATGATAGATTTTATAATAAACTAATATAGACTTTGGAGGAAAACATAACCCCAAAAGCCTCCTAATCAAATTTCTCAGATAAATGTTTCAAACAGAACTTGCAGCTCTTTATAAGTATAGTAGATATATCCACTTAAAAGAAAATGGTTGGAGCCCTAAAGGAAATGGTTGGAGTCCTAAAGAAAATGCTTGGAGTCCTAAAGAACATCGTTGGAATCTCCATAACCTGTTCCATTAGTTATAACCTCAAATGTACTTTGAGGATTAGTTTTGATCTTGTTTTCGCCTATTGCCGCTAGATGTCGGGCTTATTAGAATAAAATAAAATTACTTCTACCCTTTAATGAGATAAAGTAAATGTGTAACTCATTAGTGAGAAAATGTATAGCTTTTGCCAATTTTAGTGTAATAATGGCCACATTATTCAACGATTACAGAAAAAAATCTTTTGTTATCTAATAAATTTTCCTAATAATAATAATAATAAATTAATTTTCATTAATATCTATAATATCGTTCGTAAACATATGGGTAGTAGATTTTTTTATGGGGCTTGACGGAAAATTGAGGAAAAGTGCATTGATATATTGAACCGAGAACAAAAATACTGCAAGGAACTTTACAGAACTGACGTAAAAAGGTGGTAGCGTGCAAGTAGAATGATAGACTAAATGGTAGAGTGTATGCTTCTGGTGCTTTCTCTAACATTTCGTGAAGACTCCTTTCTGATAACTAGTCCTGAATATTGTTGGAACTTCTCCTTCTTGATTTTGTAGAGGGATGAGCTAGGCGGAGCTTGATCTCCCCTAAGGTAATGAACGAGAATCGCTTGCGGTTAGGGATGAGTTACTAATCATGTGACGTAGAAACTGGAAATCTAAAATAAGACCAAGCTATGCTATAGCAAAATAAGAAGAAAGTATCATGCTGAATCCGCTTCATCAAAAATGTTTACTATCACCTATTAACTCCGTTTACCAGATATAAGGAAGTTGTCTCAGACTCGTGAATCAACAATACGCTGATAAAAAAAACCCTATGGCGCAACAGCCCATGAAGGGCCAAGGCTTGCCGGACGGCGATTTGAATATGTGTTAAGCATGTCGTAGGTCCCACGCCGTTTATTTCCGTCCTTCGCTACCTAGGGCGCTGCTAACTGTACCTTTCCACTTTTTATCACGTTGCTAGATCAACACCGCTTTGCTCTCACAGGAATCGAACCCTGAATTCTCACACGAAAGGCGAGTGCGCTAGCCACCAGACCAACGCGTGAGGACTTCAATACGCTGGTATCAGTTCCTTAATTCGAATTTGCGAACTTTTTTTGAATGAAAGAATTTTTCTTAACATTCGAATATTTCACCGCAGAATAAATAATAATCAAAATATGAGTAATAAAGCTTGCGGGGTGACTCAAAAACTAATCTGTAAGTATCAATAAGTAAAATAATTTAAAAGAATATTAAATAATACCAAATTAAAGTATATAATAAAAATAAATTAATAAAATTAAAATTTATAAAATTTCCAGAAAAGAAATAATAAAAAAAATAATAAAACAAAGCGTACAAAAAGAAACCACGTGGCCCAAATCAAAATTTAAGGCGGAATAAAAGATTTTATTTAAATTTGACGAATTTATACAAATAACAAAATAGACACATAACAAAAAATGTTATCAAATCAAAATTTTCAAAAAATGCGAATATAACGAAGCCTAAAAAAAAACAGATTCAAAGTATAACAGAATGAACATGGTTAGTAATTTTTGGACATAAATTAATTGTTTTATACAAATTTATTATATTTTATATATGTATGAAATTATTATTATTTTTTTTTTTTAAATATATAATTTAAGGCGCTTCAACATCTATGGTCATTAGCGCCCGGAGCCTTCTCAGTCCACTGCCGGCCTCCGGACAGTGTTCTCTCGCAACAGACAACACTGCAATCCCAGAACAGTGAGCTGGAGAGGCTCCTAAGAAGAAAAAATCTAAGGGTAGCACTGGACTCGAACCCGGGACCTCCGTTTGGGAGTCCAACGCGCTAAACGCTAATCCCTCCCCTTATGAAATTATTGTAATTGTCTAAAATAATATTTATATTGTAGTATTCCTCTGAAGATGGCACGCTTAGTGCCGAAACGTAAGGATAAAAACTCTGTAATATTTTACATGATAAAATAATAAATAAAAAAAAAAAAACTCTTGGCTGGTAAAGGTTCATTACATCATCACCCTATAAAAAGGAAAAAACACAGCCTATAAAAAACAAATTTTAACAATTATTATAAATTTCATTTTTAATATAAGAAACATTAATACAGAATGATACTTAAATATATTTATTTTAATAAAATCCAGATACTACAAGTGTTTCATGTCCCCAAGTTCATGATGGGTGGGTCTCTTTGTCATAAAATACGATGTAGTTAGGTAAAAAGGCTTGTGGAGTGGCCTGGCTATTACATATATATACTGAATTTCATTCCCAATTTTTTAAACGTCCCTTATTTACGACTCCTTCCTGCAAATGATATTTAAATTAAATACCCACTTAAGGTACGCTAAATGGTTTTATTCGGCTATATTTCGTCGCTGTACTAAAAATTTCCTTTAGATTTTTTTCTTCCCCAATATTACCTATTAAAGATAAAATAGAGCTAAAAAAAATTTGTATAACAAAATTCTAGTTAATATTTTATATAGCCAATAAAAAATTGTATAATTATCAACTGCAGTAAAAAACAGTGTTCAACACTATTGAAAAATTTGTTTAATTGAAAACTAATTATTATTAGAACAATGTTTTATAAATAGTTTGTTAGGATTGTTTTTATGTGTTTTAATAAATAGCTTAATAAATAACCTCGTAATAAATAGCGTGCACATATTTTAAGATGAATTTAAAAGCAGAGCTGTTTGCAAAATAAGGTAATAAACATTTGAGGGCAAAAAATGTGGACACCCCTAATTTGTTTTAATTTGTGAAGGTATTTATTGATTGATATCATCTTTGAATTAACAGATAGTGGAATAAAAAATAAAAAAAATAAAAAAGGAATGTGTTAAATGAAATCTGATTTTTTTTTTAAATTTCGCAACATTAATGAGGTGTCTTCCCTCCTGTTGCATTAATCATCTTGATACTGATTAATGAGGTTTAGAATGAAGCCCTGAGTTCATGTTCTTCTCACAAAGACTTCTTCAAATCTTGCAGAGTCTCTGGCAAGGCTAGAAGTCATTGTATTCATCTTGATTTCATTTCCCATACATTTTTTATTAGTTTTAAACCAGGACTGCATGGTGACCATTTTAAACACCTGTTTGAAACCATTTCCAGATAGTCTTTAACTATGGAAGATTCTTCTCGACCGTTACTTGTATGAAGGAAAGGATTTTGAGTTTCGGTCTTTTTTTTAAACCAAAAATAAAAAACTTTAAATTTTTGCCAACGTTTCGACAAATGTATTGTCTTTTTCACGCATAAAAATCAAAAAATATAAAAACTAAAGAATCTTTTAAAAACATTCCAACTTGAAACACTTATGTAAACATTTCGACTAAAAAGGTGAGAAACCTCAACACATCGTGTTCTCAACTTTAGTTCTAAATTTTACATCAAGCGTTCAAGTTGGATATGTTTTAAAGCTTCTTTGTTTTTATATTTTTAGTTTTTTGCCTTGAAAAAGACACACATTTGTCGAAACGTTGGCAAAAATTTAAAGTTTTTTATTTTTGGTTTAAAAAAAAGACCGAAACTCAAAATCCTTTCCTTCATAGTCTTTAACACTTTTGCAATATGCGGCCAGGCTGTATAATGTATAAAAAGGAAACACCTCTCAATGAAAGGCCCAATTGGAACAACCACTTCCGAGAGAAGATCCTCAGTATATCGAGTAGCTATTAGGGGTACCGTCTATAAAAATGATCTTAATGCGAGCTTCCTGAAAAATTCCAGCACAAACCATTGTACTTTCCACTACCATCCCTTCTTCTAAAAGAGAAAGTCGCGGCCATCGAAAGACCACAAAATGCCACTCATCTGAAAAACGAATCTCTCTCCAGACTTCAGTAGTCCTATTAACGTGTTGCCCTTAGTAAATTCAAACAAGCTGTTTTTTGCCTTCTTTCACTTAAGCCAGCTTCAGAAAGCTTCCGCCTAACTGTTCGCAAGCTGACGAATACATTTCTCTCCTGGCGTAAACGGTGTCTAACTTCCACTGCTGTGCAATGACGATTACTCAAGACAATGAAACAGTCCTCTCTAGAAAATTACATGATGCCTGCCAGAACCAGGTATTTTTGAATATCTATTGGTCTCCTGATAGTGGCGAAAACTTCTACGGACGGTTATTCACGCACGCAACAACCACTGCCGTTTCCGTCACTGAGTACAAGTGATAATAAAGGGATAAACAAATTAATACTAATCTTCAGAATTAACTTTGACCACTATTTTTATTTTCACTTATTTCAAAGACCTGATCATAAAGATAGCTGAAGGTAGTTCTTTGTTTCATTCTTTAGTTCTTTGGATCATTATTATATCAAATCCCGTTTTATTTTTAATATATGCTGGAATAAATTAATTATTAACAAAGAATGTTTTTTTATGATTAGTTACAATAAAAAGGAGTGTCCTCTTTTTTATTTTGCCTCTAATTGTATAAATTCCATCTCCAAAAACAACATTTTAAACCCTGTGACTGTTTCCTTGTGTAATGTGCAAAAGTAAAAATAAAATAAAAAGTAATTAAGCATTTTATAAGGTAAATATTATAAGTATAATATTATATACTTTATAAGTGTAATATTATACTTATATACAAGTAGCATATATATAGGTATAATATATAATTATAAGTATTTTATAATAAATATAATATATATAAGTATAATATTAAAGGTAAGTATTATAAGTCTAATATTTTATTAGATTAATGATCATTTATTCTTTTTAGAAAAACATAAAAATAAATATCACGTAAATCAGAACTTTCTATTTCTGTTATTGAAGTGAATATTGTAATATTGTCGTATAGTATCCGTATATATATCTATATATACTGCTGATCGATAATTAAACGTTCAGTAATGTGCTGTTTTATTTTAGGGAATTACTCTTAAAAAGCGGATATAATCCCAAATAAAAATTGGGGGAAAAATGCAGCTGGGACCCTGTACTTAATTTCAAGATAAAGGATGTTTGACAATAGAACCTATTGGGAGGAATTAGATGTTACAGGGTGTGAGTTGGTTGGCATGGGTATTGGGAAAACGTCGCTGAACTTTTAATTCAAAAGCATTCAAATTAAATCGAGACCCCTCCATCTATCTATAACAGAACAAGATGAAGTAAGAAAAGAGTAGGAATAGTTGAATCAGGAGAACTGATATACGACTGCTTGAACGCGCTGTATTCCAGTCCATGAACTACTATTTCACAATCATCCTCCAACACTCACGCCATCACTCCATCATTCTCTTTCTTTCTGCCTGCTCCCTCCTTCTCCCTATTCATCCCAATACTCCGTGTTGTCTGCTTCACCAGTCTTTTTGTGTAAGAAACTGCTAAAGTGCAATTAGTGGGTCTTAGTAATATAAAGGGATTCTGCTCTGAATGGCTAAAGTATTGACTACTGACTGTAAAGTCGTATGAGGCAGTAAACTGGTAGTTAGTAGTGGAAGTTGTATCTCGTCTTGGATTGTTCTACTACCTTCAAGTAAGAAGTCAAGAAATAGGGGATATACTTTTCATTAATAAATAACTAACTTTTTTTTAAAGTATTTCTAACTAAATGCATTTTGCTTGTGAAAACTTGAGGAAAGTTTCATTACATTTAACCATTTACATGACATTTACATATTATGAACAAACATTAAAAAAGAACGTATAAACATTAAAAATGAACTGAGATAGTTATTTGTTTGTCAAGATACTAAAGTTTCTACTTTTACACACTTGAGTTCAGGTTTCGCTAGCGTACATGTGGCAACTGTATAAGTACGTTAACACATATCTCCCTCAACTGAGAGTTCTATAAGTACGTTACTTTCGCTTTAAGTATCATTTTTTTTATTTATTTTTTTTTTATTACATGTACGGAACAATTCCTTTTACATTAGATATAAATATAAGCTCAAATATGACACTAGATTACTAGTTTTAAAGTACTATTTATAATAACAGTTATTTGTAATACATGATAGGTATATAGATATAGTCACCACTATTGGAGATGTATTCAATTGTATGAATTTCGTGAAGATTTTTAGCAATTAATTTTCAAAATATGGCTAATGATAATATTAATTTTTAAGACAAAAAAGATAATTATTATATATCAAGAAAGATGATCCTATGAAAGTAGCAATATTGGAACTATACAGAAAAAATTAACAAATTTGAAATTAAAATGGTTAGGTTAATAATTCACTGGTCTGTCCATATTTATTAGTAAAGAAGCAACTTTGTTTCTAAAATGATATCTAGACATATTTTATATATCAATCTCTTCTTGCAACTTATTTACCAATCTAAGACATCTTGGGATTGATAAATTAAATGTATATTTTCTTTTGAAAATCATTACGTAGAAAAGGTGAATTCTTCTGGTGCACCTGTTTGGAACTTTGAAACTAATGTTAACCAATTCACAGCTGTCTATTGGACCATTTAAAATATCAAATATAAATAGTGCTCATTTAACAGTCTACGCTGATGACAAGAAAGTAGTTTTAATCTTTCAGATAGCTGTTTGTAGTCGTTTCGAATAGATAATCTGAATGATAGGAAGTGTAGGAATTTCTTTTGAACTCTTTCTATAGATTCTACGTATGTTAAGAAGCTGGGAGACCAGATTGGAGGGGCAAACTCCAGATGAGATCTAACTAGTGAGACGTACAGAACCTTGAGGGCATAGACATTAACGAAATTATGTGTATTCCTATAAAGAAAACCCAACATTTTATAGGCCTTGCCAACAATGCATGCTACCTATATGTTTCCTGAATGTTAAAGACGAGTCAAAGATAACTCCTAGATGCCTGACGGAATTAACTCTTGTAATGGCTGAACCTTCCAGACTGTACGAGTAGAAAATCCTAACAGGAGGCCTAGAAAATGTTATAGTATTAGACGTATTAATATTGACTGTCAGTTAGTTAATGCAGCACTACTTATAAAACATTTAAAAGTTGTATTGCAGGATCTTCACGTCATTAAAGATATTCATATTAATAAATATCTGTAGATTATCAGCCAAGAGCAACACTCCCACACCACAAAATATGTCAACCACATCATTATAGGATATAAGAAAGAGAAGTGGACCCAGATGAGACCCCTGCGGCACCCCAGAATAAACACTAAAAGCTTCAAAACAATGTGAACCAATTTTCACAATTAGCTTCCTATTAGTCAGACAACTACTAATACAAGCTATAAAACATCCAGTTACCCCATAAGCTTTGGTTTTGCAATTAAAAACTTGTGTCAAGGCCTTTGCCAGATAAGTATATGTGGAGTGAGCCCTGAAGTATATATGTCATCTGTATCAGTATATGTGATTGCCTGCCTCTAGAGAATTCATGATATACTGCCCAAAAACGAGCAGATTTGCTGAACTAGCGTTCAGGCATAAATCCATATTGCAGAGGAGATACAATTCGACATAAGCCAGGCTTTAATTTGTCCGACACTAGTTTTTCAAAAATCTTGGGTATAACAGAGAGCCCACGGTTTAAAAAAAAAGGATGTAAAAACTGGTAAGATATGCTGGTAACCTCTAAGGGAATGTTGTCCACGGAAAAGGGGAAGATTACCTTCAGAAATATTGTACAATAGGTTAAATTTAATTGAAATTATATTATATTTTCTAATCTTTAAATTATTGTATGTGTGTTTATGAGTAGGTATGTAATGCAAAATATCTTATGAAGGAAAAATTGCAGGAACCTCAAAATTGATATTCTTTAACTGCTATACGGGAACGGAACTAGTCAAAAAAGGGAAAGTTTCAGTCAAAATTTAGTCGAAAGGTTTTGGTGACCGAAAGTTCACTTCCGGAGGTACTAATCTGCCGAATGTTTTTTTTTTTGCAATTTTCTCGGAACGGTTCTATTGATTTCTTTTAGGGCTTCGCAACGCATAGCTGGACTCAATAGTCCCTTTAGCACCACATGGGATGCCACCTGAGGTTCCATGTGCACGATAACTACGCATTCGCCCCCATTGGCAAATGTTTTTTATCTCCGACCGAATGGCTCATCTAGAAACTGTTGCTAGCTGTAAAAGAAATTGAATCAAAGCCTAGCATCAGAAGACTTAAATATCCATATAAATATTTTAAACAGTCAGTTCGTGTTTCATCAACATTCGTCCTGGTACATTCATATTTGCTTTCGCATCCAGACGTGTAGTTCTAAAGTAGTTTAGCTGAAACCTCACCAAATACGCTTTCTTTTAATGAAAATCAACAATGTTGACAATAACGTATTTAATAATTTTGTACAGAAAATATATACTAAAATAATAAAACGATTTCCCATTAATTATTTTACCGTTTTTGTAAATTTAGTACACCTGCTAGTAGTATATTATCAAGAAACATTGTTTGATAACACTTGAATAACATGATTTCATTGAAGAATATCAATTGTCAGATACATTATCAGAACTATAGGGGCGAATGTGTGCAAATAGAATTATCTTAGAATTAAGTCAGGGACTAATTAAGGACAGTTGCTGACACAAGATGCACTACAATGCATACAGTTAAATATTCCCATTCCTTACAAAATTTTCTCTGGAGTACCACATTTAATAATGTTTATTCTGTTTTCTATTTATTCAGAAAGGATATAGTTTTAGATACTA